>CM035848.1:254560491-254790491 GCA_020510985.1 Pholidichthys leucotaenia | reverse complement strand
GCGCACATTCCATTCTGCTACACACAAGGTTGCTGTTTTCCTCTTCTTTTGTCTCCCTGCTCCTAGCTTACTTTTTGCTGCCTGTCGGAATGTGAACAGATCAGCGCGGACTTTGTAAGCTCGGGCGGCGTCCGAGCCGGTATGAGTTGCTTTCTGATTGACCATTTCATGAAACTGCTTGCAAAGTATTTGAGTACTGCTAGCTTTTGCTGGACTAGTAGCACATTCTTGGCAGATAAAGGTAATATCAGTGGCAAGGACAAGCCAAGACAAACTGACTCCAGTATATGTTGCAGTGACTGACCAGATGATAGGTTTGTTTATCTCTGCTCTTTGCGTAGTGCATGTCACAATGCACCGACTGGCACAGTCCACCACAGACCTTGTGACAGATGTGTTTATCTGCCAAGATGTCCAGTCTCACCCTGTGTAACTGGGAGTGGTCCACCACAGACCTGTGACAGATATTGTTTTTAGTTCTGCCAGGACACCCTGTTTCACCCTCCATGCCCTCGGAAGGGCGGAGATGCCGGTTCAGTTGCCGACGACCCGACCCATGAGACAGGTAGTACCGGTTTTCATCATTATCCGGTAGCAAGCAAGCCAATGCCTGACCTGACCTGGCCCACCCTCGGACAGGTGGGCCAGAAGCACCCCCTCCCCCTAGTCATAAAATCCGAGGATGGATAGCTGGGAGAAGAGATGGTCGGATGGCTGACCACAGTTCGTGGACCACCAGGTGGAGGGAGACAATTCATCTGATGGCCGTCCAGAGTCCCAGGACCAGATGGAGGGGAATGGCACGTCGGGTGGCCTGCCAAAGTCCCAAGGCCACCAGATGTGTGAATGCAAAGCTGGGTCCTGAAACTCCTGGCACAGCAGCAGCGGGGCACAGAGCTTGGGTCAAAGCTGCTGAGGTGTTGATAGCAGGGGAGCTCTGAGTTCAGGAGATGGCAGCTGTGGCATGTCAAGTTCAGGAGAAGACGACTGGGGTACGCTGACCTCAGGATGAGATGGCTGGGGTTGGAAAGCGTTTGGCCCAGACGTCTGGAAATTCATCTCCCTCAAAGTGGCCCCCTTGGACGAGTGAGAAATGCAGGGAGAGAGTGAGGCGACACCAAAGCTATTAACAGCAGAGACTGGCAGGAAGGACCCAGAGACAGGTGGAGCCTGCACTTGCCACCCCCCCCCCCGCCCACCACCACCACCAGGAGCAAGACAAGTCCTTTCTAAAATAGATGTTATAAATACAAAGAAAAGGACTTGCTTTAGCTCCTGGTTCATGGCTACTGGGGTGGCAGGTTCTGGATGAGCTGCTGGAGCAATGACCTCGAGAGGAGAAGCAGGCGATGCAGCAGGGAGGGGAGGAAGACTGGAGAGAAGCAGCAGTTGAGGAGGCCGGTGGCGAAGCAGTAGATGAGGAGGCCGGGAACAAAGCAGCAGGCAAAGAGGCAGTCTGCAGGGAAGCAGCTGCTGGAGCTCTCTGGAGAGGAGGAGATGCAGCTGCAGGCATGGAGCTCGGTGGAAGAGAGGAGGTGAAAATTAGTGAAGGCAGACAAACTGGGGAGACAACAGAGACAGGTGGTGAGGGCTCAGCAGCGGTTGGTGGCTGCTGCTGACATCCCTCACTGGGAACAAGGCAAGACTTGTCATTAGCTGTTGTTAAAAAATGAAAGAGTACTTGCCTGTTCCTCTGTCTTGTTGCCACTGATGTTGCTGCTGAAAATCCGGGGAAGTCCCTCTAAGTGGCCACAGGGATTCCAAGGTGGCTAGCTGAGGCTAGCAGTTTAGCTACTCATTCACAAATGTTTTTGTGCTTATTGTACTCGAGGGACCGGTCATATCCTATCCACCACTGAAACCACACACCCCTGTTCACCAGAGATGCATTATTTGATTCATTATTTTAGAAGGCTTGAACCGAGCTAGGAGCTAGCCAACTAAGATTAGCAATAATGACGTGAGAGGAAGGGAAGAGTTTGATGTGGTCTTAGTGAGTTAAAGAAACAATCACTGCAACCAGCTGTTCTGGAAAAGACTGCAAAAGATGATTTACCAATGATGCTGCAATAAATAATTAAAGAAAATGTGAAAAAAATATGTCACAAACATTTCATTAATACCTGTGTGAGCTGTTAAAGTGTGTGTGTGTGTGTGTGTGTGTGTGTGTGTGTGTGTGTGCAATCAGTGACCCCTTGGCTGTGCAGAGAGTCATCAACACCATCCAAAATTTATCGGCAACCCTCTGCCCTTCCTGGAAGACATCTCCAGATCCTCCTGTCTCAGAAAAATCAAGGCCATCACAGGAGACCCCTCACATCCTGCCCAGCACCTGTGCCATGTGCCGTCCAATCCACAAACAGTCAGGAACTCCCACCGGTACGCTCACATGCATAGAACTGCTGCACGGTGGCGCAGTGGTTTAGCACTGTGGCAGCACAGTTTTACCCTCGGCCGGGGGATCGCGGGGATCATGAGATCGTGGGTTCGATCCCAGCCCCCGACCAACAGTGAGCTGTGTGGAGTTTGCATGTTCTCCCCGTGTTGCGCGGGTTTACTCCGGGATTTCTCCGGTTTCCTCCCGCACACCAAAAACATGTAGGTTTAGGGCGCTCGCGCACGCAGCGACCAGCAGCCGGTGGCTTGTCACCAGACTGCAAACCAAGTCTACCTACGGGTACAAATAAGTAACAAAAAAAAAAAAAAAAAAAAATAGAACTGAGGACCTTTTTAGTTGTCACAATAGCACACCTGTCTTTGCACCCCGCACTCTCATGTATATTGACCCATCCATGAAACCACTATTATGTATATTTTCCATAATCCTTGGGCCATTTTACTCAATTGTGTGTTCTGCACTCTTATGTACATAGTTCCATCCACGTAGCCATGACCATACTTGTGTATACTGTATTTCCATAATCCTGGGCTATTTTTATTTTTATTTCAGTTGGGTGTTTAATTGTGTGTTCTGTAACCGTGTTTTATCTAATCCTTCTCTCATACTTAATTGCACAATAGCCTGGTGGAGCACCCACAATTTCGTTGTACTGTGCAACTGTACAATGACAATAAAGTCCTATTCTATTCTTTAAGCTAATAATCACAGTGTACCCAACATTTTAAAGACGTACTCGGTGGCCATAAATCCTCTATTAAAAACAAATCTACATTGTCTAAAATGGTATCTTATGCCTTTTTTTCTACAAAAAACCTTTTATTGTCTTACAGGTTTATGTCAAAATCTTTTCACTCCCCTTGCCCCCTTCAAACACCAGAATTGGTGACTAGACCTAACCCACATACTGTACCACAAGGCTAATAGTGGCTAGCACTACATTAAACAGCATAAATCCTGTGATGAAAAGACTTACTCGTTGAAAGACTGGTTGTGTGCACAGTGGCCCAGGATAATGACTGAAACTGCATCAGTCCTTAAAAGCTGCTTAATGGTAAAACCCATCTTAATTTGGGTCAAGTTTTCACAGCAGTTTGTTTAAAAATTCTAACTAGCCTGGAGGATATAGCTTCAGTTAGGTCCAGAGTGTCCTGACCAGCTCAACACTACCCACGTGCCAGCTTTGTGCATAGTTACGTCACCAAAAATACTCAGTCTCAACTCGCCTTTTCTCAGGCAGTGGGGCTTAAGTGAAACTTCACAGCAAAAAAACAGATATGAGACATTTGAGTGATTTCACTCTTGATATGTCTAGTAAGTCCTAAAAAACTGTCACGAACTGAGCCGGTGTTGTCCTTTGGCTTGGTTCTGACCATTCTCTGTGGCTCAGGTATCGGGTTATTTATGTATTATCTTTTGAGTTCTAGTTGTTTTTATGTCCTTGTTCCTTTTTTTTTTTCCGTGCCTGTAGCCACCGCTCTGGCCGGCGGCTGTTAGGCAGCCTCTTTCACCTGCATTCGCCGGTCCGACCACGCCCCCTCTCTCTTGACAGCCAGCTGATCTCATTCCAATAATTGTCTTTCCCGCGCCTCACCCTGGTGTGCCCAATCTGTTGTCCAGCAGTGCTTGTACTTAGGCGACCTTTGCCAGTCAAGCATTGCTGGACCATTGTGAATAGTCACTGAGGAACATTTGGCCACGGTCCACTGTGGCCTGCCCTCTGCTCTTCGTACGCGTGAGCTGTAAGTGGACATTTGTCTCCTTTTTGTTTGACGGTTTTGCGTTTTGTATTGTTTGTTTTTTGTGGCCACTGCACACTGTGGTCCACCCGCTGCACGCCTGGCGTGTGAGCCTTTTAGTGTGCTTTGTTCCCTTTTGTGTGTCTCTATTTTTGAACTGTGAGCTCCTCTGTTAATAAATGTGTTTGTGGTGCAACCCAGCGAGTAAATCCGTCATTCCTCTTCACTCCTCCGTGCGATGCGTAAAAGCACACAGAGGAGAGAGTTTTTTTGTCACAATCTCCTCCATGCGCTTTTACGCAGTGCACGTAGGAGATTGTGACAAAAAAACATGTTAATGGACATGTTAACAAGAAAAAAAAACCTTGAATTTTGGTGGCATGTCACTTTAATGTTTGGAGTTATTTCACATGTCAAAAAGCAAAATAGTAATAAAATCATACGAAGATAAAATATCAGAAGAATAGGATGGCTTTCCAATTAGCAATCTATCTTCATCTATATCTCACTGAATCTGATCACTATTTAGACTGTCGTTTACTACAGTGTCAATCTCTATATAATGTAAAGTTCCCATTTTTACCAAAGATGTCTCAAACGCCACCCTGCTGCTAAACTTCCTTCTCTGCTTCCCTCTCCATAGGTTATAATGTTAGAATTCTGTGTGGAGTCAACAACAAAAGCCATCTCTGATTCTTTTCCTTGTTAACACCACCAAGACCAACAACTCCCTACAAGTCCATTAATTTCCAATAGAGCTGAGCGACTGAGTCGTGGACGGTCAGGAGGTTAACAAGGCTGTCGACTCAGAAAAGTTTGGCTTTCTCTGGGCATCGGGAGCTTTGTTTCTCTGATTCAATTTAATGGATAATAATTCTTTCTAGACTTCTTTTAATCTTTTCTTCATTCAGCATTGCCTTCCTACGTGTGTGCTAGGACATTTTACTCTGTCCATAAACACTGAATTGTGCTGTAGACCACCACAAAACCACAAAAAGAGAAGCCCATCAGTCAAATGTCTGGCATGGTGATCGTGGGGATAAGGATGCAAACATACCAAAATGAGTCCACGATCAAACACCCAACAATGGTTCGGTCCTTGACATAACATGGCCTGTGAGCTCTTCACTTGGAGTGCTGCGGGTGGTACGCAATCATTGTCTTCCTCTTTTATTTCAATCTCTCCATCTGTCAGCGTGTTCAAGTAGCTTTATATTACTCAACAGTGTTTGTCACTCAGTTAGGACCACTTTGGCATACACACACACATATGTACACACACACACACACACACACACACACACACACACACACGACAGTGAGAGGACAGGAAGGTAGTCATAGACAGCTGCATACAAATATGAGCGCTTGCTGCTGTAATCCTATCAGACAGTGCTTGCCGGTGTCATGCAGCCTTTGAGAGGTGAACCTGAGCTGTATGACGGGGAGGAGTGGGGATGCTTACCGTAGCTCTTCACATTCTGGTGCTCAGCGAAAAGTATATTGTCTGGTAGTGTTTAAAAGAAATAAAATAATCAGTTGTTTAAACACATTTCTCAGTGCCTTTAAAATAGACGTGTCTGAGTTTGATAATCTAAACAAGAAGCAGTAACCTATTTTTCTCGGTTGTCTTTATCACCGTCTATTGTGATTTTATTAAGTGTGCCTTGGGCCGGTTTTTCAGTGAAAATGATGCACCATGCACGACCCCAATAGTCTTTCATGATTGGAGTAACACAGACGTTTACTCTGAGATGGAGCCGAATGCAGGCAAACTCCAACCCAAACACCATAAAAGCATAAAAGAGTAAGAAAAGCTGTTTCACTCTACTGCTATGTGAAAATGTAGTGCAACACAGGATAATTCACCTGTGATTTTTTTTTTTTTCATGTTGATTCACACCTTTCCAGGACAAAATTTTCATTCCGCTTAGGCCACTTCAGGAAATATTTTTGGCTGACAGTGGAGCACTTTGTGTGCAGGCTAACCCCAAGTGTATTGATGTTGCAGCTCATAAAAACTTTATGAAGGGTTATAACTTCCAAATGAATGTCAGATATGATGTTTTATACTAGCTGTTCTTTCCAACATTACCTTCTTTCCATCTTCTTTTTCTTCTTCTTCTTCTTCTTCTTCTTCTTCTTCTTCTTCTTCTTCTTCTTCTTCTTCTTCTTCCTCCCCTTCTTTCGGCTGCTCCCTGTAGGGGTCGCCACAGCGGATCATTTCCCTCCATCTCACTCTATCCCTTGCATCTTCCTCTGTAACACCAACCCTCTCCATGTCCTCCTTCACTATGTCCATGAATCTTCTCTGTGGTCTTACTCTTTTCCTCCTGCCTGGCAGCTCCATTCAACATCCATTGTCCAATGTATCTACTATCCCTCCTCTGCACATGTTCAAACCATCTCAGCCTTGCCTCTCTTACTTTGTCTCCACACCGCTCAACCTGAGCTGTCCCTCTGATATACTTATTTCTAATCTTGCCCCTCCTAGTCACTTCCAATGAAAATCTTAGCATCTTCTCTGCCACCTCCAGCTCCATCTCCTGTCTTTTTGTCAGCGCCACTGTCTCTAAACCATGCATCATAGCAGGTCTCACTACCATCTTGTAAATCTTTCCTTTCACTCTAGCTGCTACCCTTCTGTCACAAATCACCCCTGACATTCGTCTCCACCTACTCCACCCTGCCTGCACTCTCTTCTTCACCTTTCTTATGCATCTTCCATTGCTTTGGATGGTTGACCCCAAGGATTTAAACTCATCTACTTTCACTACCTCTACTCCTTCTATCTTCACTGTTACACCTGCCTCCCTCTCATTCACACTCATGTATTCTGTCTTGCTTCTACTGATTTTAATCCTTCTTCTCTTCAGTGCATACCTCTACCTCTCTAGGTTCTCTTCCATCTGCTCCCTACTCTCATGACAGATCACAATGTTGTCTGCAAACATCATGGTCTACGGAGACTCCTGCCTGACCTCATCTGTCAGCCTGTCCATCACCATGACAAACAAGAAGGGACTCAAAGCCAATCCCTGATGTAACCCCACCCCCACCTTGAACCCATGTGTCACTCCTACAGCACACTTCACCACTGTCTTTCTGTCCTCATACATGTTCTGCACCACCCTCACATACTTATCTGCCACTCCTGACTTTCTCATAGAGTACTACATTTCCTCTCTTGGCACCCTATCATATGCTTTCTCTAGATTCACAAAGACACTGTGCAACTCCTTCTGACATCACACCTTTGACTTCTAGCTTCAAACTCATGATTCTGTCTGACTCCTTCCTTACCTCCTGAACACTCTTCACACACTCTTCCTTCAAGATTACTCCTACTCCATTTCTCTTCCTATCTACAGACGTAGACAAAATTGTTGGTACCCTTCTGTTAATGAAAGAAAAACCCACAATGGTCACAGAAATAACTTGAATCTGACAAAAGTGGTAATAAATAAAAATTCTATGAAAATTAACCAATGAAAATCAGACAATGCTTTTGAATTGTGGTTCAACAGAATTATTTTAAAAAACAAACTCATGAAACAGGCCTGGACAAAAATGATGGTACCCTTAACTTAATATTTTGTTGCACAACCTTTTGAGGCAATCACTGCAATCAAACAATTTCTGGAACTGTCAATGAGACTTCTGCACCTCTCACCAGGTATTTTGGCCCACTCCTCATGAGCAAAATGCTCCAGTTGTCTCAGGTTTGAAGGGTGCCTTCTCCAGACGGCATGTTTCAGCTCCTTCCACAGATGTTCAATAGGATTTACTGTAGATCAGGGCTTATAGAAGGCCACTTTAGAATAGTCCAATGTTTGGCTCTTAGCCATTCTTGGGTGTTTTTAGCTGTGTGTTTTGGGTCATTATCCTGTTGCAAGACCCATGACCTGCGACTGAGACCAAGCTGTCTGACACTGGGCAGCACATTTCTCTCTAGAATACCTTGATAATCTTGAAATTTCATTGTACCCTGCACAGATTCAAGACACCCTGTGCCAGATGCAGCAAAGCAGCCCCAGAACATAACAGAACCTCCTCCATGTTTCACAGTAGGGACAGTGTTCTTTTCTTGGTATGCTTCATTTTTGCGTCTGTGAACATAGCGCTGATGTGCCATGCCAAAAAGTTCCAGTTTTGTCTTGTCTGTCCATAGGACATCCTCCCAGAAGCTTTGTGGCTTGTCAACATGCAGTTTGGCAAATTCCAGTCTGGCTTTTTTATGATTTCTTTTCAACAGTGGTGTTCCTTCTTGGACGTCTCCCATGAAGTCCACTTTGGCTCAAACAACGATGGATGGTGCGATCTGACACTGATGTACCTTGACCTTGGAGTTCACCATGAATGTGTTTAGAGGTTCCTCTGGGCTCTTTTGTTACCATTCGTATTACCCGTCTCCTCCTGCGGCCATGTCCAGGGAGGTTGGCTACAGTCCCGTGGATCTTAAATTTTTGAATAATATGTGCAACTGTAGTCACAGGAGCATCAAGCTGCTTGGAGATGGTCTTATAGCCTTTACCTTTAACATGCTTGTCTATAATTTTCTTTCTAATCTCCTGAGACAACTCTCTCCTTTGCCTCCTCTGGTCCATGTTTAGTGTGGTACACACCATGTCAACAAACAGCTCAGTGACTACTTTTCACCCTTTAAACAGGCCGACTGACTGATTACAAGTTTGTAGACACCTATGATGTTAATTAGAGGACACATTTTGGTTGAACATGTCCCTATGGTCACATTATATTCAATCTTTTCTAGGGGTACCATCATTTTTGTCCAGGCCTGTCTCATGAGTTTGTTTTTTAAAATAATTCTGTTGAACCACAATTCAAAAGCATTGTCTGATTTTCATTGGTTAATTTTCATAGAATTTTTATTTATTACCACTTTTGTCAGATTCAAGTTATTTCTGTGACCATTGTGAGTTTTTCTTTCATTAACAGAGGGGTACCAACAATTTTGTCCACGTCTGCATGTCATGGTCTGGGATCATGACATGTCTATGTAAATTAAATCACCCTTTATTGTCATTCAACCAATCATGTACAGTAGAACGAAATTGTGCTTTATCCTATCTACAGTGTCAATCACACACATCCCATGTGTAGAATCAGAAGGGCCGCTGCCATGCAAGGGGCCGCCACAGATTTCCCTCCTCCATTCCATTTATTGCTGAGCACCAAGCTGGACAGCAGGAAGTTCCGCTTTTATATGGTCTTTGGCATGACCCGGCCGGGATTTGAACCCCTGCCTCCCGGGTGTGGGGCGGATGCTCTACCAACTGAGCCACCACTCCATGTATATGTATACATATACATACAAGGACATTCAGATTCTATCTATCTATCTACACACACACGTATATATATATATATATATATATATATATATATATATATATATATATATATATATACATGGTTTCACATGGTGGTGTGAAAAAGTGTTTGCCCCCTTCATGATTTCTCATTTTTTTGTATGTTTGCCACACCTTAAATGTTTGAGATCATCAAACAAATTTCAATATTAGACAAAGATAACACAAGTAAACACAAAATGCAGTTTTTAAATGAAGGTGTTTATTATTAAGGGTAAAAAAATCCAAACCTACATGGCCCTGTGTGAAAAAGTGATTGTCCCCCCCTCTGTTAAAACATAATTTAAATGTGGTTTATCACATCTTTGGAAAGCTGAGTTCAATTTCTCTAGCCACACCCAGGCCTGATTACTGCCACACCTGTTCTCAATCAAGAAATCACTTAAATAGGACCTGCCTAACAAGGGAAGTAGACCAAAAGATCCTCAAAAGCTAGACATCATGCTGCGATCCAAAGAAATTCAGGAACAAGTGAGAAACAAAGTAATTGAGATCTATCAGTCTGGAAAAGGTTAAAAAGCCATTTCTAAAGCTTTGGGACTCCAGCGAACCACAGTGAGAGCCATCTATCTATAAATTCACAAAATCTCTGTCTGTGTGTTTGTGTGTGTCTGTCTGTTCCATACATATCTCTTGAACCATTTGTCAGACTGGCCTCAGATTTTAAATGTGGTTTCCTGAGGTTACGAGGGTGTGCATCGCCAAATATGGAATCGCTCAGTCATAATATGTAATTTTTATCAATAAAAGTTTAGCCACCACTGTATCTCATGCCCAGGCTTCTAGAAGTGTGGGCGGGGTTTGGTTTTGGATTGATTCTACCACAGCTCTCTGTGTGCAAAACAAGGCAGCGAAATGCGACAAATTTGACTAGAAAAAGATAATACTTAAGATTTAATGCTTAAAAAATTATACCATAAAGTTGCTGTAATTGCATAGGTCTAATGGATAATTCGGCGTGGAGAACACGAGGTGCCGCTGGGGAAGGCGGGGGGGAGGCGGGGAGCAGCAGCTGAATTGCTGGCACCACGGGCGAGCTCCGTGCGCAAAACAAGGAAATGAAATGCGATAAATTTGATCAATAAAAAACAAACCACTTACAATAAGCCGCAGCGCTCACATTGTTATTTGCAAGTTATTTTCAATAAAGTGAAAAAAAAAAGATAATGCATGGCGTGTGCTTTTTCTCTGAGGCTGATTTATCATGGAAAACAGCTGAGCTCTGTGGTTCCAGCAATCAGCTGATTGGATCCACCTTTTCAAAGGTAAAAAAACAACAACATGGGGGAAGACCCAACAACCTTTGCTCCACGACGTATCAACCATACGCTGGATAAATTTTCAGCATGGGACACATATTTTTTCCAGTTTCCAGAATTTTTCACTGGGTCTGAGGTGTGTGTGAAAAAATTCATTTTGGCAAATGTGTAGAGGGTCAAAAATTTGATTGTTTAGGCAAATAATAATAATAGTAATAATAATAATAATAATAATAATAATAATAATAATAATAATAAATAATCTTCTTGCATCAATAAAAAACAAACACTTAAAATAGAGTGATGGCACTCAGTCTTTGTCAGTCACGCCCTGAAGGTTCAGATCATTATTTGGCCTCAGTATCGCCCCAGCGCGCCGATATAAGCACTGCCTCAATCTTAGCATTAAAGTTTTAAAAAACCTTTTAATAACAAAATATTACTAAAATATAAACTGATGCACTACAATGGGTCTCAAATATTTGTAAATGTGTCCTGTTATAGTACTGCATGAGTTTATTGACGATACACAGAAGAAATTCAATATAACACTGAACTCCATCACTGAACAGTGATAAAAACTAAAATAATTATAATGATGACTGAACAGCTCCCATTCCCCAAAGTGCAAGATACACTATTATGAATATAAGTGATAAAAGATCACACGAATAACTGATCTGACAAACAAATAAACAAGGGAACTGAAACAGTCACTAATATTGGATGTCCCTGACATATTATTCGGCCCAGGAAACACGCACGCAGGCTCAGGCAGATTTGAAAGCTTTATTTTTAACCAATGTAACGTGTATGGATGTGTGTGTGAGGGATAAGAATGTATTGTGGGTGGAGGTAGCAGGTCGGGACAGAGCAGCACGCCGTGCAACCAGACAACCCTATGAGCGAGAAGAGAACAGGGGTTAGCTGGGCAAACCACACAGGAGAGTGACAAGGTAATGTGCTTACTTGCAGTAACTGTGGTGGCTGGCATTGGCAAGATCCCAAGCCTGGGAGACAGCGTCCTGCTGTGCGTCCGAGGAGGAGCAGCGTGGCGGAGGAGCGGCGAGACGAGGGAGAGAGTGTCTGCTGCCGGGAGGTCCACCTGTGCACAGGGGAAGGCTGACAGGAACAGGTGAGACAACAATTGACAGCTTACGTGTCGTGATGAAGGTCAGCAGGCCTGGAGGAAAGGAATCTGCTGAAGGTTGAGCACGCAGGGAGACAGACGGCTCCAGGCCGAAGCTCAGGGTGAGGTGGAATAAGTAGCTGCGCACTAACGAGATGCAGGTGTGCGCGCAGCTGAGGTGGATGCCCGTGAGCGGCGAGTGGTGACAGTACCCCCCCCCCCCCCACCAGCGCCTCCTGGCGCTGGCTTACCTGGGTGCGCCCAGTGAAACTCCGCGATGAGGTCCCGATCCAACACCCACGAAGAGCGCACCCAGGATCTCCACTCCGGTCCATAACCTTCCCAATCCACCAGGTATTGCAGCCCACAACCTCGGCGCCGGGAGTCCGAGATGGAAGTAACACCCCACGCTGGGTCACTGTCGATCATCCTAGGAGCGGGGGACGACCTAGGAGGGGGGCAGAGTGGATTGGAAAGAACAGGTTTAATCTTAGACACGTGGAAGGTGGGACACACACGTAGGGAGGGGGGGCGGGCCAAACGCACAGCCACCGGGTTGACAATTTTAGAAATCACAAAGGGGCCGAGAAACCGTGGTGCCAGTTTCCTCTTTTCAGCCTTGAGGATAATGTCCTGGGAGGAGAGCCAAACCCATTCACCCACCTGGTAGTCAGGAGCTGGCCTTCTGTGGCGATTGGCGGTGGAACTGTTGCGCGCCGCTGTGCGTAAAAGCGCATTCCTCGTTTTGGTCCACACACTCCGGCAGCGCCTCATGTGCGCCTGGACCGATGGGACCGCCAACTCACCCTCCTGCTCGGGAAACAAGGGGGGATCATACCCCAAGGATGCTTCGAAGGGCGACACACCAGTAGCAGAAGATCGTGCAGAGTTGTGGGCATATTCCACCCAGGCCAGGTAGGAGCTCCAGGATGATGGATTGGAGGAGGTCACGCAGCGCAGGGCGGCCTCCAACTCTTGGTTAGTGCACTCGCATTGCCCATTAGACTGGGGGTGGTGACCAGAGGAGAGACTAACCGTGGCCCCCAAAGCGTTGCAAAAGCACCTCCAAACCTGGGAGACAAACTGAGGGCCCCAGTCCGATACCACGTCCAGCGGGATCCCATGCAGCCTGACAACACGTTGGACCAGAAGGTCAGCTGTTTCACGTGCCGAAGGGAGACCCTGAAGAGGCACAAAATGGGCGGCCTTAGAAAATCGATCCACAATTGTCAGGACCGTGTCATAGGTGTTAGAGACTGGGAGACCGGTGACGAAGTCTAGGGCGATGTGTGACCAGGGCCTGCCCGGGACCGGCAGGGGCTGGAGTAGACCCGCAGGTGGAGAGTTTTGGGACTTGCCGGTAGCGCACTGGGGGCAAGCCCGGACATAATTGGTGACGTCCTTCTGGAGATCCGGCCACCAGAACGAACGTTGCAGCAGACTCACCAGGCGGGTGATGCCAGGGTGGCAGGCAAGCTTGGAGGTATGGTCCCAGTGAATCACCTCTCCTCTAACCGCCGAAGGAACGAAGATCCTCCCCTCTGGCCCCCCGCCAGGATCCGGTTCTGTCTCCTGAGCCCTTAGAATCTTGTCCTTGATGGTCCAGGAAACTGCCCCCACGACGTACGAGCTGGGAAGGATGGTGTGTTTAGACTCCTCCGGATCCTCAGGGGCAAACTGCCTGGACAAAGCGTCGGGCAACCCATTCTTCGAGCCTGGACGGTAAGTGATGGTAAATTGAAAGCAAGCAAAAAATAGAGACCAGCGCGCCTGGCGGGCATTCAGGCACCTTGCTGACCTCAAATACTCGAGGTTCTTGTGGTCCGTCCAGACCACAAAAGGCTGGGATGCCCCCTCCAACCAGTGATGCCACTCGTGCAGCGTGAGCTTGACAGCGAGGAGCTCCCTGTCGCCAACGTCATAGTTGCGCTCCTCCGCCGATAATCGCCGTGAGAAGAAGGCACAGGGCCGCTTGACTCCATCCACTGGCGAGCGCTGAGAGAGCACCGCCCCCACCCCCATGTTGGACGCGTCGACCTCCACTAGACACTGCAGCATGGGGTCGACCTGGGTCAGGACCTGGGAGGACGAGAATTCCACCTGGAGAGTCTTGAAGGTGGTGGCCGCCTCTTCGGACCACTGGAAGGGCACCTTAGATGATGTGAGGCGGGTCAGGGGGGTGACAATGGCGCCGAAGTTCGGGATGAAGCGCCGGTAGAAATTAGCGAACCCAATAAACTGCTGCACCTGCTTTCTGGAGGTAGGCGTGGGCCACTCGACCAACGCTTTGACCTTAGCGGGGTCGGGGAGAATCTGGTTGTGTGAAATAACGAACCCCAGGAAGGAGGTGGTCCGGGCGTAGAACTTGCACTTCTCCGCTTTGAGGTACAGACGATTCTCCAGCAGCCGTTGCAGAACCCGCCTCACATGGACCTGGTGCTCCTCCCGTGATTTGGAGAAGATGAGTATGTCGTCCAGATATACAAAGACAAAGACTCCCAGGAAATCCCGTAGAACGTCATTTATGAGACGCTGGAAAACGGCAGGTGCGTTGGTGAGCCCGAACGGCATCACTAGATATTCGAAATGACCGCTGGGCATCCTAAAGGCCGTCTTCCATTCGTCTCCCTCCCAGATCTGAAACGAGATGGTAAGCGCTGTGGAGGTCTAGTTTGGTGAACCAGGTCGCCCCCTGGAGGGAGTGGAAGGCGGTGTCCATGAGCGGCAAGGTGTAGCGATCCTTGATGGTGATGTTGTTCAGCGCTCTGAAGTCAATGCAGGGATGCAGGGACCCATCCTTCTTTGACATGAAGAAGAAACCCGCGCCGAGCGGGGACGAGGAAGGGCGGATGATCCTCGCGCTGAGCGACTCCTTGATATACGTATCCATCGCCTCGCGTTCTGGTGCTGAGAGACTGTACAGGCGGCCAGATGGCAAGGGGGCCCCCGGACAGAGGTTGATCGTGCAGTCATATGGCCGGTGAGGTGGAAGGGACAAGGCTCTGGATTTACTAAACGCTACTCCCAGGTCGTGGAACTCCTGCGGCACCAGGAGTTAACTTGTTTTCTGAACACAGTTGTCTTGATTTCTTTGTATGTATGGATTACTTGGGTTGTTATTGATATCTGGTGAAAACCTCAGGTCAGTGGTTCCATCACAAATATGTTTAACGGTGGTGGTGGTGGTGGTGGTGGGGGTTTGCTGCGAACGGCCACCTTCTTCATATGTTCCATGATAAACCACTCACATGCACACACTTATTTTGCACGCGCTTTCATATACATGCACAGGACGCACACGCACAAACGTCTCCCCTTTAACAGGTGCAGATACCAAACTCGTGTTGAGACCTCTTCAGTGGAAGAAGCAGTCTGTCTTCAGTTTATTTTAGTTGTTGGTTTGTTTGTCTTTTTTGTCCGTTCCTCTTCCTTTTCTTTCTCCATCCCCACACCTCCTTTCCCCATTCCCCATCCTGTCAGGTCCTTCATGAGTAAAATAATTTAAATAAAGTATTAAAAGTTATTACAAGAGGAGTTTACAACAATATACAGTACATAGATAGGTACTGTATAAAGCTTCTTTTGGCAAAACAAATCTGCTTTGACACAGTAAGGGTAGCAGATTTTTGTTCTGCTCACCTAGCTGCCTGACAGGACAAGGGAAGAAAAAAAAAAGAAATGTGTTTAAAGAGAAAAATGTTGACATGTTCAATACTTATTTTCCCTGCTGTGGGGTGAGTGCACACACGCACACACACACACACACACACACACACACACACACACACACACACACAGACCTATCTATCTATCTATCTATCTATCTATCTATCTATCTATCAAATCCAGATTACCTTGTTTTCTCATCAGCTAGATTTTAACTACTAGTAATAGCATTTAAGGACTGCAAGTGTTTCTAGCCAAAATATATTTTGATAGTGAGCCAAGTATTGAGCTTGCCTCACTGTATGAAATGTGTTTTATAACTTAGTTGTAACTGTTTTTTTCATGATCTATAAAGCATTTATAGCCCAATAGTAACCTACTTATAAACTGTTTATGAATCTGTTACTAGGCTAGTCTTGTTTTAAAATGGCATCAAAAAAATTCTCTCACTTCTGTATTTGCTGCATTTACATTACAAGTGATGCAGTTACATTATGGCAGTATTGCAGTAAAAATCTTGAGTCTCTTCCATTAAATTTCTTCCTTTCCCTTAGCATTGCTACAAAAAGCTGACAAAATGGATTTCCATTTGTAGCGCCATATCTCTGACCTCAAATAAAATTGATTTGATTTTTTTTTCATTGATAGCGTAATTGCAGCAATATGGGTGTTTTGTTTATTATGTATGTGTACACATGCTTCATTGTGCCATGTTGTGTCACAGTGCAATTAGACGCACCCTCAGTCATTAGTCTGTACCACTGCAGTGGCAGTCACTTTCAACTAGGACCAGGGCTTAAATGTGTGTACAGGGAATTGGCCTGATTGTGTTACAGTTCTCCTGATCCTCTGTGATGTATTGGTGATGCATTTGTCAAAATAGACGGAGGCATTCAGGTTCAAGTCTCATGTACAATGTACTGTATTACTCACTAATGTTAACCCGAGCTGTAAAAAGTAATGTGATAAAGCTGCTGTACCCACAGGTTCATCAAAGCCAATATCCAAGTACACCGTTGCATGGTTTTGCGATAAAGAACAACTACATGTTCTCAGGGCACAATCCTTCAAAATTTATAATACAGTACATGCATGACGTAAAATGCTACATACTGTATTTCTTTTTTTCCTGTATCTGATAACCTCTTGATCAGGGGTCTGCAAAAATTTGTGAGAAAAAAAATGGATAGTTAAGAAAAAAAGTAGCTAATTTAGTTCCCAAAAAAGTTGCCAGAAAAGGGTAGCAAATTTGTAAGAAAAAAAGTCACAAATTTACATAAAAAGTTGAAATTTAAAAGAAAAGCAACAAATTAAATATATATCTATAAATGCAAGGAATCTCTGTCTGTGTGTGTGTTCCTCACATATCTCTCAAACTGTTCATCAGACTGACCTCAGATTTTATAAATGCTTTGCTGAGGTTACGAGGGTGTGCATCCCTGAGTATGGAGTTGTTCAGTCAAAATATGTAATTTTTATCAATAAAAGTTTAGCAACCACTCCATCTTCTCATGCTCAGGCTTCTAGAAGTGTGGATGGGGTTTAGGATTGACTCTGTGCTGACTGGATAATACGCGGCATCACAACCAGGCAGTCACCACAGTGCTCCGTGAACAAAACAAGGAAGTGAAAAGCGACAAAATTTGACCAAATGCTTAAATTTATACATAATGTTGCTGTGATTGTGTAGGTTAAGGATAATTTGGCATACTCTATGTGGAGAACATGAAGTGTGCCAGTACACTAGGAGGAGCACCTGCAGGGACTCGGGGGTCTGACAAAGAACACCGGTCTATGCGACACAGGACAGATGTAGCAGCCTGGCGAACCACTGTCCTTCGTGGGAAGGCAAGCCCAGCCTGCCAGGTCAGTGGTAGACTGGAGTCCTGGCTGCCGCTTTATGTGCTACCGGTGTCCTTTGTAGGATCGCGAGTCCCGATGGTGTTCCTCCCAGAGTGCTTGCACAAGTCTCTAAAAATTAAAACTTAAAAATAATACCACCATGATTGTGGAGCAGAAAGGCCAGATCAATTGCATATCATATGCAGTCACATATGCACGCTTTGAATAAAGCACGACCTTCACCAAACAGGACACAAAAACACCCAGATAGCGAAATAAAACCCAGCCTGCCCGGTTAACAGGAATCTCAGCTGCTGCTTCACCCATCTGCCATCGCTGTTCTTTCCAGCACCACAGGTCGCCGTGCTGCCCCCCCAGTGCTCCTGCGCACCTCGTGTTCTCCACATATGCCCAATTATCCTTTAGACCTGCTCAGTCATGCTACTTTATGGTATAATTTTTTTAAGCATTAAATCTTCAGTATTGTCTTTTTCTAGTCAAATTTGTCGCTTTTCGCTTCCTTGTTTTGCTCACGGAGCCCTCCGGTTACTGATGCCGCGTATTATCCAATCAGTACGGAGTCAGTCTGAAACCCCGCCCACACTTCTAGAAGCCAGAGCATGAGGAGAGAGCGATGACTAAACTTTTATTGATAAAAATTACATATTTTGACTGAATAACTCCATGCTTGGGGATGCACACCCTCCTAACCTCAGCAAAGCAGTTATAAAATTTGAGGTCAGTCTGGCAAATGGTTTGGGAGGTATGTGAGGAACAGACACACACACACAGATTTGTTGCATTTATAGATAGATGCTGCACAATGATGCAGTGGTTGCAGTAAAACAGGCCCTTCTGCTGTATGTAATGTTGGGTGTTTTGTACCTAATGCGATTGACTGCAGTTTTAAAAAGCTTTTAATAACCAAATATAAAAACATAAAAAGGTGAAATATTTTCAACCTCTCTCTCTCTGCATGTCTCCTTCCTCTCTATGTATTACAGCGAGTGTTCCGGTCGCAGAATACACTGCCTCACTTTGTGTTTTATAAACATCTGAGGACGCCCGCAACTCCCACGTGTAGGCGGCTCCCCGTGCCCTCACCATGACTCTGTAGACGTCTCTATATCAACACTGTGCAAACAACGCCGCGCAGGCAGACACACACTGGGATGTCGGCCCCATAGGAAACCCCACATGTGTACTGCCGTGAACACATTGCTGTGGCACATACACACAACAACAACAACGTGCCGGTTGTCAGGAGGAACTAACAGCCAACTGAGACATGCAAGTGCAGGAAAACATTTCATCCTTATTACCCTGTTATTCTCCCTCTCGCACACACATTCCCTACTTCTGTATTTAGGCATTATCATTCTCACCTTTTCTCATATTTCTTTCTCACAAGGGGCCCCTCTTTCTCTCTCTCTCTGCCCCTCCTACTTCGCCCCTCAACTTAATCTCTCCCTTTTCTCCTCCTCAGTCTTTTTCCCCCCCTCAAGGTGTCTAAGCTGTGAGACATTTAATCGCGGCAGTAACGGTTTCATATCTGGAACAGAAATCAAATAATGCCAGATGATTTACTCCCCCTAGCAACCAGGGAGCACAGCCCTAGCAACCAACCCAGCCAGCAGGCCAGACCTAATCAGGTTGAAAATATTTCAATTATTGTGTTGATTCTTGGAGGTGTGTGTGTCTGTGTGTCTGTGTGTCTGTGTGGGGGCAGCAGTCTCTGTATGTGTGTATGTATGTTTGAGGATTGGCCTGATGTATTCTAATGACGGCAGCAGTTACTGATGTGAATACCTGAAGAGAACAGGTTGGGCGTTAGCAACAAAAAGTAAACGGTGTTGAGTCACAGGAGCGATCAAGTGCTGCTGGCGCTGCTAGGATGGAGACATTAGAAGGATACAACAACACATGGTCATTCTGGCTTGGATAGTGTAACAGTTGGCATGCTCCGTGTGTGTGAGTGTGTGTGTGTGTGTGTGTGTGTGTGTGTGTGTGTGTGTGTGTGTGTGTGTGTGTGTGTGTGTGTGCGTGCGTGCGTGTGCGTGTATGCATGTGTGTGTGTGTGCATAAGAAAGAGAGCACCAGAGCTGGCGAGGCAGAAATGACGGAGACTAGCCAACGAGTGGGAACAGGATCCAAACTGCGGGGTGCCAAAGGGCCGAATCAGGCTTTACTCCACTACCCAGACACAGTTGCACAGCACAATGTTGTAGTTGTCTTGAAGCTACCGAGCGACTAGAAGCGTGTGTGTGTGTGTGTATGTGTGTGTGATGCTGTTTATGCAGTGTGCATATGTGTGTGATGTGGCTGGGTAAACAGCTGCACGGGAGGGGAGCTTTACTGAAGGTTTTCTCAATCAATCAATATGTGTGTGTGTGTGTGCGCGTGTGTGTGTGTGTGGGTGTAGGCTATACTACAGTGTGTAATTTATAGGTCCCATTCACTGCACTTTTCCCACATGCTGACAGCTTCCACGGGTCTTAATGAAATGATTGTGACATATTTTGGTCAAATTGCCTTTACTTAGTTAATTATTAGATTAGATTAGATTAGATTCAATTTTATTGTCATTACACATGTATGAATACAAGGTAACGAAACACAGTTTAGCATCCAATCAGAAGTGCAAAGGACAGCAGTGCAGTATATACGGTAATTAACAGTATTAATAATTATTATTAATAATTATTAACAATTATTATTGTAATTATTGCAGCATCATTAAGAAACCCAGCCACAGAGGTTGCACAAGCCAGTGCACACTGGCCACACCAGAGTGGTGGCCTAGAGGTAGAGCATCCGCCCCACAACCAGGAGGTCGGGGTTCAAGTTCTGGCGGGGTCATGCCAAAGACCATATAAAAATGGAACTTTCTGCCGTCCAGCTTGGTGCTCAGCAAAAATGGAATGGAGGAGGGAAATGTGGGGTTCAGTGGGTCAGGAAGTAGAGCGGGTTAAAAACCAGAGGGTTGGTGGTTTGAATCCCGCTCTCCCCAGCCATCCTGCCGTTGTGTACCTGGGCAAGTCACTTTACCCACCTTGCCTCCAGTTTCCATGACACTGGGTATGAATGTGTATAAATGCTCGGTAGTGGTTGGAGAGGCCATGGGCGCAAATTGGCAGCCATGTTTCCATCAGTCTGCCCCAGGGCAGCTGTGGCTACAGTAGTAGCTTACCACTATCAATGTCTTTCTGGAGCAAATGAATAATGGACTCACTGTAAGTGCTCTGAGAATACACCCGACATGTAATGCACCATATAAATCTAATCCATTATTATTGTTATTATTATAACTCCTAGTGCCGGTCCCAAAGCCGAGAAAATGGGGAGGGTTGTGTCAGGAAGGGCATCTGACATAAAACCTTTGCCAAATCAAACATATGGATCATGACGAATGAGATTTTCATACCGGGCGTGTTCAAGAAACCAGATGGAAGGAAAGCAAGGCTAGGAGCACTGGAGCTGGATTTAAACTGTTCTACCATGGTGTCGATAGGAAGAGAAATGGAGTAGGAGTAATCTTGAAGGAAGATTATGTGAAGAGTGTTCAGGAGGTAAAGAGGGAGTCAGACAGAATCATGAGTTTGTAGCTAGAAGTTAAAGGTGTGATGTTGAATGTTGTCAGTGCATATGCCCCACAAGTTGGATGTCAGGTAGAAAAGAGAGAGGAATTCTGGAGTAAGTAGGATGAAGTGGTAGAGAGTGTTCCCAGGGGGGAAAGAGTGGTGATTGGAGTGGACTTTAATGGACATGTAGGTGAAGGGAACAGAAGTGATGAGGAGGTCCTGGGTAGGTATGGTCTTAAGGAGAGAAATGTGGAAGGACAGATGGTTGTGGATTTTGCTAAAAGGATGGAAATGGCTGTGGTGAACACATATTTCAAGAAGAGAGAGGAACATAGGGTGACTTACAAGAGTGGAGGAAGGTGCACACAGGTGGACTACATCTTATGCAAGAGAAATCTGAAAGAGATAGGAGACTGCAACGTGGTGGCAGGGGAGAATGTAGCCAGAGAGCATTGGATGGTAGTCTGTAGGATAACTTTGCAAAGCAAGAAGAAAAAAACAGTGATGGCAGAGCCAAAGACTAAGTGGGGGAAGTTACAGAAGGAAGAAAGTTGCACAGAGTTCAGGAAGTAGTTGATACAGGCTCTGGATGGTAGGGAAGAATTACCAGATGACTGGGAAAGTACAGCAAAAGTATTGAGGGAAACGGGTAGAAAGGTATGTGATGTATCCAGTGGACAGAGGAAGGGAGACAAGGAGACTTGGTGGTGGAATGAGGAGGTACAGGAAAGTATTCAAAGGAAGAGGTTAGCAAATAAAAAGTGAGATAGTCAGGGGGATGAAGAAAGTAGACAGGAGTATTTAGAATCTAGGTGCATAGCAAGGAGAGAGGTGGCAAAGGCAAAGGAAAAGGCATATAGTGAATTTTATGCGAGTCTAAACACTAAGGAAGGAGAAAGGACTTGTATCGATTGGCTAGACAGGAAGCTCAAGCTGGAAAGGATGTGCAGCAGGTTAGGTCGATTAAGGACAGAAATGATAATGTACTAACAAATGATGAGAGTGTGTTGAGAAGGTGGAAGGAGTACACTGAAGAGCTGATGAATAAAGAAAATAAGAGAGAGGAGGATGAATGAAGGAAAGATGGTGAACAAGGAAGTCCCGAGGATTAGCAAGGTGGAAGTGAGGGCAGCTTTGAAGAGGATGAAGAATGGAAAGGCGGTTGGTCCAGATGACATACCTGTGGAGGTATGGAGATGTTTAGGAGAGATGGCAGTGGACTTTTGAACCAGGTTGTTTAACACAATCCTGGAGAGTGACAGGATGCCTGAGGAGTGGAGAACAAGTGTTTTGGTACCAATTTTCAAGAACAAAGGTGATGCTCAGTGCTGTAGTAACTACAGAGGCATAAGGTTTGTCAGCCACACTATGGACTTCTCACACAACACAACACATTGCCATCTACAGAAGTTCTCTGATGACTCTGCGATCGTTGGTCTCATCTCCAGCGGAGATGAAGCTGAGTACAGAGGGCTTATCCAGGACTTTGTGGACTGGTGCCATCGGAACTGCCTCCAGATCAACGCGAGGAAAACTAAGGAGCTGGTGGTGGACTGCCGCAGGCATGGGCAGCCCCTCACAGCACCAGTAAATATACAGGGAACAGACATCGAGATGGTGACATCCTACAAGTACCTGGGTATTCATCTGAACAATAAACTAGACTGGTCACACAATACTGACGCACTCTACAAGAAGGGACAGCGCAGGCTGTTCCTGCTGAGGAGACTCAGGTCTTTTGGTGTACAAGGGGCGCTGCTGAAGTCATTCTATGACACGGTGGTGGCATCAGCCATCACTTTTGGAGTGGTCTGCTGGGGCAGTGGCATTACTGCAGCCGATAGGAAGAGACTGAACAAACTGATTAAGAAAGCTAGCTCTGTCCTGGGGCAACGCCTTGATCCGATGGAGGAGATAGGAGAGAGAAGGACGGTGGCTAAACTGTCATCTCTGCTGGAGTCCGAGTTCCACCCTATGCAGGACATACTGGATGCACTGAGGAGCTCATTTAGCAGCAGACTACATCATCCCAGGTGCACAACCGAGAGGTTTCGTAGGTCCTTCCTACCAACGGCTGTCAGACTGTACAACCTAAGCAGGGCTGCTCGCAGAGATAGCAAAAAGACGTAACAAACTAATATTTTTTTTTTTTTTTTTTTGAATGCAAAAGATGCAATAGACTTACACAATGGTCCTCTCCGGCATACAACTAGGAACATACCGGTCGCTATGGAGGGTGAGAATATGTATGGGCACATAATCATACCATGTAGGATAACTAAATAGACGGTTATGCTGTTTCATCCCACCTAGCAACAATGCTCTGCACTGTGTGTGTTTATATATTTACATATTTATTCCATCTAGCTACAATGCTCTGCACTGGGTGTGTTTATATTTATATATCTATATATTTATTCCATCTAGCTACAATGCTCAGCACTGGGTGTGTTTATATTTATATATCTATATATTTATTCCATCTAGCTACAATGCTCCGCACTGTGTTTTTATATATCTACATATTATTCCATCTAGCTACATTGCTCCGTACTGTGGGTGTTTATATATTTACATATTTATTCTATCTAGCTACAATGCTCTGCACTGTGTGTTCATATATTCATATATTTATTCCATCCAGCTACAATGCTCTGCACTGTGTGTCTGTGTGTGTGTGTGTGTATATATATATTTTATAGTAATATGTACATATGTATATTAGCTGCTCTTGCTTGCTTGTTTTTTTTTTTTTTTTTTTTTTTTCCTTGCCTTCTGATTGTTGCTCTGAGTGTTGCTATCCCTGTGCTGTTGCAATCCTGGAATTTCCCCGTTGTGGGACTAATAAAGGCTTATCTTATCTTATCTTATGGCGATATGGGAAAGAGTTGTTGAAGCCAAGTTAAGAGGAGAGGTGACAGTCAGTGAGCAGCAGTACGGTTTCATGCCAAGAAAGAGTACTATAGATGCAATGTTTGCTTTAAGAGTGTTGATGGAGAAGTATAGAGAAGGTCAGAAGGAGTTGCACTGTGTCTTTGTGGATCTAGAGAAAGCATAATGTAGGGTGCCAAGAGAGGAAGTGTGGTACTGTAAGAGGAAGTCAGGAGTGGCAGAGAAGTATGTGAGGGTGGTGCAGGACATGTATGAGGACAATGAGACAATGGTGAGGTGTGCTGTGGGAGTGACGGATGGATTCAAGGTGGGGGTGGGATTACATCAAGGATCGGCTCTGAGCCCCTTCTCGTTTGTCATGGTTTGTCATGTCAGGCTGACAGATGAGGTCAGGCAGGAGTCTCTGTGGACCATGATGTTTGCAGACAACATTGTGATCTGTAGTGAGAATAAGGAGCAGGTGGACGAGAACCTGGAGAGGTGGAGGTATGCTCTAGTGAGAAGAGGAATGAAAGTCAGTAGAAGCAAGACAGAATACATTAGTGTGAATGAGAGGGAGGCAGGTACAATGGGGAAGATGGAAGGAGTAGTGGTAGTGAAAGTAGATGAGTTTAAATACCTGGGGTCAGCCATCCAAAACAATGGAAAATGCACAAGAGAGGTGAAGAAGAGAGTGCAGGCAAGGTGGAGTGGGTGGAGACGAAACCCTTTCATTGTCTTACAGTTGCCTGTGAAAATTTTTGCCCTTTTCCTTCTCCTTCAAATGCCAGGACCTAATTACATAGACCCACATCTGGCCATGAGGATATTGATGCACCACCTCTCCTCCAAGACCACAGCACACCGAAGTCTGCAAGTTGTGAAATTTGTACAGCCACTGTTTAGTCCTGATTGGTTCACCTGTAATAGTGACATCCCAAAAACGTGCCATCTAAACTTGTCTTTTTCCAAGGGCAGGAGCTTAACTGATCTTTCAAAACAGAAAATCACAGACATGACATATAAGAGTGATTTCACTCTTGATATGTCTCGTAAGCCATAAAAAACATGTTACAGACATGTTAATAAGAAAAAAAATATTTTCACTGGTGTGTCACTTTAACATACTGTGCAAATTGTCCTTTTGTCTTATGAAAGGCTCCATACAGTATCATCATCATCATCATCATCATCATAGCAGTCTGTCGTGGGCGACAATGACTGTTTCATTTAGGTCTGATCAGATTCCTCCACACAGCTCTGTCCTTAGCCTCCTGCTGCTAGGAACTCCTGTCTGTGTCCAATTTCTTCAAGTTTCTTTTTACAGTGTCTTTAAATCTGAACCTTGGTATACCCTGATTGCGTTTGCCCTCGCATAACTGTGAGTAGAGTAACTGCCGAGGGAGACGCTGGTGGTCCATCCTCTTAACATGTCCGAGCCATCTCAGGTTCATCTGTATTAGCATGTCCTCCACTGATGGTAGACCAGCTCGTTTCAACACTTCTATGTTGGTTATCTTGTCTTTCCATGAAATGTTCATTATTGCTTGAAGGTGTCATCTTTCTTGAACAAAGGCACAATACTTGCATCCTTCCAGTCTTGAGGTACTTTCTGGGCATCCCATATCTCTTGGATGAGCTTGTGCAGACAGTTGGTCAGCTGAACACCAACACATTTTCACACTTCTTCTGGAATTCCATCCCTTTCTGGAGCTATACCATCCTGTGTTGTCCTGATAGCTGCCATTAGTTCATCAAAATTTTGTGGTTCATCCAGACTTGATACAGCTGGTCACTGCACTAGAGCTTCTTTAGCCTCTTCAGTGAGATCTCCAGGGTTGTTTAGCAGTTGGTCAAAGTGGTCTGTAAATCTGTCCAGGATCTTGTCTTTCTCCTGCAAAACTGTTTCACCATCCATAGCCTTTAGTTGGATCAATCGTCTTGGTTTAGGGCCGTAGATTTCTCTCAAACCTATGAAGAATGCTTTCATGCCCTTTCTGTCTGTTGCAGTTTGAAGTTCCTCTGCTTTTTCATCCCACCAGTTGGACTTTATCTCTCTGGTGTACTTCTGTAGCTCACTCTGAGCCTTTGAGTATTTCTTCTTCTTCGACCTTGTGTTACACTGTAGGTTTTCCTGCCTAGCAGTATTCCTCGCTTCTAGTAGTTTCTTCAGGTGTTCATCATGCTCATCAAACCAATCTTGATGTGTCCTCTCAGGGTGGCCTAATACATCACTCGCAGTCTGATACACCGTATCCTTCAGTGTTGCTCATTTCTCTTCTATGTCATTCTCTGAGTTGTTGCTGTCCCTGTCTTTCAAGTTTTCATCCATTTCCTGTGCAAGTTCTTCCTGCTTCTTTTGGCCTTTCAGTGCAATAGTGTTTAGCTTCCATGGTGGCTTCACACCCATCTTGCAGTGCTGTTTTCGTCTCCAAATCCTTAAGATAAGATAAGATAAGATAAGCCTTTATTAGTCCCACAATGGGGAAATTCCAGGATTGCAACAGCACAGGGATAGCAACACTCAGAGCAACAATCAGAAGGCAAGAGAAAAAAACAAGAGCAGCAAGTATACATATGTACATATAAATAAATAAACATACATACATACATACATACATACATACATACATATATATATATATATATATATATATATATATATATATATATATATATATATATATATATATATATATATATATATATATATATATATATATATATATATATATATATATGTATATATATATATACTGTATATATATACTGTATATATATATATAGAGAGAGAGAGACACACAGTGCGGAGCATTGTAGCTAGATGGGATAGATACATAAATATATAAACAGTGCGGAGCATTGTAGCTGGATGGAATAAATATGTAAATATATAAGCACACACAATGTGGAGCATTGTTGCTAGATAGAGTAAATATATAAATATATATATAAACACACACAATACATCCCTTATGTCTCTCTGCCTGACTATGATGTAGTCTAATAAGTGCCAGTGCTTGGATCTTGGGTGCATCCAAGGTTGTACTCTGAACATAGTGCAAGTAGAAGTTCTCCATTAGCATTGCACTTACCTACTCCATGACTGCCTAGCACTCCTTTCCATTTCTCAGAGTCCGAACTGACTCTGGCATTAAAATCTCCAATGAGTATCAGCCTGTCATCAGTCGGTACACGCCTGATAGTCTCACGTAAATCACTGTAGAACTCTTCCTTCACCTCCTCTGTGTTGGTCATTGTTGGGGCATATACACTGCTGAGTGTGGCATACATCTTCCGCTGTAGTGGGAGTCTCATAGTCATTATCCTGTTGTTGATTGGCACCGGTTCCTCATCAAGCATTGCTGCTATCTTCTTTCTAACTGCAAAGCCCACTCCTGCTTCTCTCCTTTCTTGAGTTGATCTCTCACTCCAAAAGAAGATGTACCCATGGTCTTCCAAGCTGTCATATCCAGGCAATCTTGTTTCATGAAGTGCAGCTATGTCTACAATGTACCTATTCATTTCCAGGGCCACAAGCGTGGTCTGTCTTTCTGGGCGCTGTGATGTTGTTCTGTCCAACAGAGTGCATACATTCCATTCTGCTACACACAAGGTTGCTGTTTTCCTCTTCTTTTGTCTTCCTGCTCCTAGCTTACTTTTCGCTGCCTGTCGGAGTGTGAACAGATCAGCACGGACCTTGTAAGCCCGGGCGATGTCCGAGCCAGTATGAGTTGCTTTCTGACTGACCATTTCATGAAACTGCTTGCAAAGTATTTGAGTACAGCTAGCTTTTGCTGGACTAGCAGCACATTCTTGGCAGATAAAGGTATTATAGGTGGCAAGGACAAGTCAAGACAAACTGACTCCAGTATCTGTTGCAGTGACTGACCAGATGATAGGTTTGTTTATCTCTGCTCTTTGTGTAGTGCATGTCACATTGCACTGACTGGCACAGTCCACCACAGACCTTGCAACAGATGTGTTTATCTGCCAGGATGTCCAGTCTCACCCCGTGTTACTGGGAGTGGTCCACCACAGACCTGTGACAGATATTGTTTTTAGTTCTGCCAGGATGCCCTGTTTCACCCTCCACGCCCTCGGAAGGGCGGGGATGCCGGTTGAGTCGTCGACGGCCTGACCCATGAGACAGGTAGTACCGGTTTTCATGGTTATCCGGTAGCAAGCAAGCCAGTGCCTGACCTGACAAAAGTATATATCCTAGTTATCATTAATATTTATGTGCAAAGCAATCAATAAATCCAGTAAGTTTATAATTCAACAGTGAAGAGTGCACAAAATGTAAAATTGTCCAAAAGTTCTGTACATGTTCAGTTAGCTTAAAAGAAAGATCTACTGTAAGTAATAATATTTGGGCCATTGCATTTTTTATTTGATGAATTTGAGTAATCAGTAATAATGTAACAATTAAATTCGTGACTTTATTTTGAGTATGCCACTTAATTTTTTAAAATCTGTTTTTTATTCTATGATAATGACACAAATAAAATGAAAACACACACAAAGAAAATGAGAGAAGAGAGAAGACCTACACATGCTCTAATCTAATCTGCTTTTTCAACCCCAAATTCTCTGATGGTAATTATGCCTGACAATTGGCCTTTAGGGACGAGACAAGTCTCTTTCGGTGGCATTTGCTGTTTGGATGGAAGCAGAGGACAGAGGGTGACAGAGCAGAAAGACATACGTACAGAAAGCAGAGAAATCTCAGCAGAGAGAGAACGAATACCGTCTGAATGACACAGAAATTGATGTAAAAATGGGCTGCCGAGAGATTATGAATTTACATATCTTAATAGAGAATGCAAGCTATGGCCTTCAAACACCCCAAAAAAGGAAGTTGGGCAGCTCACCTTCTGAATTACACAATGTATGTGACACAAATCTGTACTGTATATGAGTGAGGAATTTAGGGTGGGACAAAACAGCCCTGCCTTTTCATGTTTCCACTCCTCATGAGTTGTTATCCATAACTGTTTGGGCGATTACTAAATGTCATATTTTTTTCAAGCTTTCTGAAGAGCTTTTCACTCAAAAATTCCCAGTGGTACAGGTGGGAGGGGAGGTTGCCGTTCAGCGCCGACCTGGTTTGTTTTCACAAAGCTGAAGGGTTTTGTTCTGAAATATTCACAATTAATATTAGAAAAGGTGACACATATTGTCAATTTCAAAAGTTCAGGATGCTTTTGGAGAGAATAGTAGGTACCTGGTTATAGACCTCTCAACTGCTGCCTTCACATTTCAAATGTTGCGAGCTGTTCACAAAGAGCCTTCTCTGGACTGCTAACCTGTTTGGAAAACGAAGTGTGAAACTTTAGCTGATTAAATGTCATGACATCACTGTGTTTTTATAAAGCCAGAAAAATTCTAATTAATCTTTCTTCTTTCTATAACTTGTTCTTAACATAATTGCTTTCTGCATTTCGGTCAGGGTTGATTTTATGCTTACTTGGATGAAAAATAAGACCAAAAATTGAGAGATCTAAAGGTAGACTTAATGTGGAAATAATTATTTTAGTCTAGTACTTGAAAAATATTAAAACAAAAATGTGCACAAAACTTAGAGCAAGTGTGTTTATGACAAAAACAGCCATTTCATTGTTGGGAACTTACATGAAACACCTGCTAAAACTAATTTTATTCAACTACTATCATTATCTCCACCAAAGACATTATTTTTTGGTGGTGTTTGTGTTTTAGCTGGATTACACAGTGACTCCTGTAACTGACTCAATTTCAATGACATTTTAGGGAAGGGTGGGTCTTGGACCACAGAGGAACCCATTAGATTTTGAAGTGTATTCCAATCAACAGCACATCCACAAATTTCTTTTCTCCTTCTATAACATTGCAAGACAGGGCATTTTATGGCATTCTGGTTAATTTCTCAGAGAATTACACATGGACAGTGTGCACCCACAGTGATATGTTGTTTCCCCAGTTGTTGGCAGCTCCCTTTAGGGGTCTCCACAGCAGATCATCTGCCTCCATCTCACCCTATCCCTTTGCATCTTCCTCTGTAACACCAACCCTCTCCATGTCCTCCTTCACTACATCCATGAATCGTCTGTGTGGTCTTTCTCTTTTCTGCTTGCCTGGCAGCTCCATCTTCAACATCCTTTGTCCAGTATATCTACTATCCCTCCTCTGCACACGTCCAAACCATCTCAGCCTTGCCTCTTTTACTTTGTCTTCAAACTACTCAACCTGAGCTGTCCCTCTGATATACTCATTTCCAGGGTTGAACAAGTTACTAAAAATCAGTAACTAATTACAGTTACTTGTTTCTTCTTTTCAGAAGTAATTGAGTTACCAATTACTGCATGATTAAAGTAATTAGTTACTTGCAAAAGTAACTTTCATGTTGCTTTTAAATGCATACTTACTTGCATCTTGCACACATAACAAGACAATTTAATTAATGAATTACATTATGGGTTCATTACACTGGTTAACACCAAATTTATTGTCTAAGTTCTTTTTTAGCTGATTTAGGACAGTTTTGTTGTGCTGAATCCAAAAATCACATTGGTTTTGCTCAGTCAGGTCAACTTTTTGAATTATGGCCACATCTTGTTTTATACGTTTTTGTTTACATGTACGGTTATTTTCACTTTATATGATGCAAAATTCTTTTTTATGTCTTGAAATTCTCTGAATTTTGAACAATGATGACGTAGCATTCAATTTACATGTACTTACCTTTATATAACGGTAAGTACATGCACAGTACTAAGTAAGTACTAAGTAAGTACAGGTTTTTACTTAGCACCTGATTGAGAGAAACGGATGCCATTTTTGGATTCAGCGGTGCAAAATTGTTTTAAATCAGTTGAAAAAACACAGACAACTTACAAAAAAATTATTTTTGTAACCCTGCATTATTATTAATGGCAGGCTGAAAACAGACTGTTTCAGACAGAGCTTCACAGACAGTTTTTATGTTGGCGTTGCTGCATGTGTGTCAGTGTTTGACATATAAAACTGTCCATGCTTATCTTACCTTTATGATGGATTAATCCAATGTGCAGCGATCAAAAAACAAAAAAAACCCCAAAAAAACGTTCATTATCCACAGTCCAAATGTCTGCTGTGACAGAGACATGATCCAGTCCCTCAAACGTCTTTTGGAGATCAAAATCCATTTTTGAATAATCTTTATCCAGGTAGCAGGTAAATGCTCTCTGCTGTCTGAAAGAAAGTGACTGTTGATAGCATGTTTTTAGTTTTTAGTGACGTATCTGGCAATCAGTCAGTTTAATTCTTGCTGGGTCATAAACTGTCCAGATTTATATCAGCCGTGGGTGTTCAGATAGAGTAGACCCACTTGTTAGCATAGCTAGCCCTTCCTTAGCACTAGCTTTGTTGGAGCTTATTGCTGTTTAATCAGGAGCTTCTGAAGATTACATTAGGTCTCAACCGGCACTTACAGTGGATATAATAAGTCTACACACTCTTGTTCAAATGCCAGGTTTTTGTGATGTAAAAAAAATGAGACCAAGATAAATCATTTCAAAACTTTTTCCACCATTAATGTGACCTAAAACCTGCACAACCCAATTGAAAAATAAACTGAAATCAAAAATAAAAAAAATTACAATAACCTATTGCATAAATATGCACACCCTGTTATAACTGGGGATGTGGCTGTGTTCAGAATTAATCAGTCACTTTCAAACTCATGTTAAATGGGAGTCAGCACACACCTGCCACCATTTCAAGTGCCTCTGATTAACTCCAAATAGAGTTTAGCTGTTCTAATAGGCTTTTCCTGACATTTTTGTAGTCACATCATACAGCACAAGCCATGGTCTGCAGAGAGCTTCCAAAGCATCAGAGGGATCTCATTGTTAAAAGGTATCAGAATCAGAATCAGAATCAGATTTATTGCCATTGTTCATGTAGTACACAAACTAGGAATTTGTCTCGGTGCAATGCTGCAACATTAAACATGATAAAATAAAAGAAATAAACTATACATGCAATAAAGTGTAGAATAAGAGTAAGTGATACTGGTCAGCAGTTAAAATATATTAGCGAGCAGCAGATACTGTGGAGAACCATATAGTGCAGTCGGTAATGCAGGCAGGAAGAAAACAGTGATGATTGACATGAGTCTGGTTGAGCTGTTGTACATAGTGCACGAGAGTCAATAAGTCACTTAGTGTTCAGCAGTCTGATGGCAGAGGGGAAGAAGCTGTTCATGTGACGGGAGGTTTTAGTCTGGATGGACCGAAGTCTTCTACCTGAGGGGAGGGGGGCAAACAGTACGTGACCAGGGTGTGAGGGATCGGCTATGATCCGGCCAGCACGCCTCCGGGTCCTGGAGATGTACAGATCCTGGAGAGATGGGAGCTTGCAGCCGATCACCTTCTCAGCAGTGCGCACGACGCGCTGCAGCCTTAGTCTGTCCCTGGCAGTGGCTCCTGCGTACCACACGGTTATGGAGGTGGTGAGGATGGACTCGATGATGGCTGTGTAGAACTGCACTAACATCTTGGTGGGTAGCTTGAGCTTCCTCAGCTGCCGCAGGAAGAACATCCTCTGCTGGGCTTTTTTGATGAGGGAGCTGATGGTCGGCTCCCATTTGAGGTCCCTGGTGATGGTAGTGCCTAGGAAGCGGAAGGAATCAGCAGTGGTGATGGGAGAGCCTGAGAGGGTGAGGGGGGGCAGAGGAGTAGTGACTTTCCTGAAGTCTACAATCATCTCCACTGTCTTCAGAGCGTTCAGCTGCAGGTTGTTGTTGTTGCACCAGGACGCCAGCTGGGCCACCTCTCTCCTGTAGGCGGACTCGTCGCCGTTGGAGATGAGCCTGATGAGGGTGGTGTCGTCCGCAAACTTGATCAACTTGACAGACTGGTGGCTGGAGGTGCAGGAGTTGGTATAAAGGGAGAAGAGTAGGGGGGAAAGTACACAGCCCTGGGGTGATCCGGTGCTGATGCTAGTAGAGTCTGAGACAGTCTTTCCCAGCCGCACATGCTGCCTCTGGTCCGTCAGGAAGTCGGTGATCCACCTGCAGAGGGAGTCAGGCACGTTGAGCAGGGACAGCTTGTCCCGGAGCAGAGCGGGGCGGATGGTGTTGAATGCGGAGCTGAAGTCCACAAACAGGATCCTGGCGTAGGTTCCCGGGGAGTCCAGGTGCTGCAGGATGGAGTGGAGGGCCAGGTTGACTGCGTCGTCTACAGACCTGTTGGCTCGGTAGGCAAACTGCAGCGGGTCCAGGAGAGGGGTGGTGATGGACTTGAGGTGGGGCAGGACCAGGCGCTCAAAGGACTTCATGACTACAGAGGTGAGCGCTACAGGTCTGTAGTCATTAAGTCCAGTGATCCATGGCTTCTTGGGGACAAGGATGATGGTGGAGGATTTGAGGCAGGTCGGCACGTGGCATAGCTTAAGGGAGGAGTTAAAAATGTCTGTGAAGACAGGAGCCAGCTGTTTCGCACAGTGTCTCAGGGTGGAGGGAGACACGCCGTCCGGACCGGGGGCCTTGCGCGTGTGACAGAGATCATCCTGCGCAGTTCGCCCCACACGGGACACGAACCCGCGACCTCTCAGTCAACTAACACAGTTCGAGCATGGGAGACACAGCACGATCGCGCTGAGCTAAAGGTCCGACCGATAGCTCAGCGCTACCGATACTGTATGAGGCTTTTCGGGAGGGAGGTTTACTAACGTTCTACACCGAACAGTACTAGTTGGCATCCGTTACACTCTCCCCCTTAAACCTCACTCCCATCCGGGTCACGGCACCATTGTGACAGAGATCATCCTGCGCAGTTCGCCCCACACGGGACACAAACCCGCGACCTCTCAGTCAACTAACACAGTTCGAGCATGGGAGACACAGCACGATCGCGCTGAGCTAAAGGTCCGACCGATAGCTCAGCGCTACCGATACTGTATGAGGCTTTTCGGGAGGGAGGTTTACTAACGTTCTACGCCGAACAGTACTAGTTGGCATCCGTTACACGCGGGTTCAGTCTGGAGAACTGTTTGAGCACGTCCTGCTCACTGATGATAAGGGCAGGGGGGGAGGAGGGGGGGTGCCTTTAATGAAGTAGGGATTGTGGAGGCTGTGGAGCTGGAGGGAGGGGGGGAGTTGGACACAGATGACGAGGTGTCAAAACGGGCATAGTGTTGGGACAGTCTTTGACAAAGGGCTTTGTCATCCTGACCTTTAGGAGCCTGAGGCCGATAGTTGGTGATCTGCCTCAGTCCTCTCCACACAGAAGCCGAATCATTAGCAGTGAACTGCTGCTGGAGTCTCTCAGAATACCCAGATTTAGCTCTCCTCAGCTCTCTGTTAAACCGATATTTAACCTCCCTGTAGCAGTCCCTGTCTCCACTTTTCAGCGCTGCTTCCTTCTCCTTCCTGATCTGTCTGAGCTTAGCTGTGAACCAGGGTTTGTCATTAGAGTACCTCACCCTGGTGCGTGATGGAAGAATGTCCTCCTCACAAAAGTGGATATATGAGTTCACAGTGTCCGTATATTCATCCAGATCATGCGTGGCTCGTTTAAACATGCCCCAGTCAGTTATTTCCATGCACGTTTCCAGCTTCTCCTCAGCTTCACTGGACCGTTTCTTCGTAGTGCTCACGACAGGTTTAGTGAGCTTCAATCTCTGTCTGTATGTGGGAATGAGGTGAACCATCACGTGATCAGATAATCCCAGCGCAGCGCGGGGAACAGCGCGATATGCGTCTTTCACTGTGGTGTAACAGTGATCCAGTGTGTTTAATCCTCTGGTGGGGCATTTAATAAACTGTTTGTAGCGGGAGAGATCGTGGCTCAGATTGCTCTGATTAAAGTCGCCAACCACAATAACCAGAGAGTCTGGGAAAATCCGCTCCGTGTGTTGGATGTGGTCCGCGAGCACGCGCTGAGCTTCGCGCGTGTCCGCGTCGGGAGGGACATACACAGCGATGAGGATGAAAGAAGCGAACTCCCGCGGGGAATAAAAAGGCTTGCAGTTAATAACAAGAAATTCCAGGGCGGGAGAACAGTGTTTGGAAATCACCTTTACATCAGAGCACCAGCTGCTGTTGATGTAGAAGCAGACTCCGCCTCCTGTGGTCTTGCCGGAAAGCTCTGTGTCACGATCAGCACGAAACAGCTGGAAACCCTCGAGGCGCAGCGCGCTGTCCGGTATATTTTCCCTGAGCCAGGTCTCAGTAAAACAGAGGGCAGCCGAGGAGGAGAGGTCCTCCTCGGCTGACTGATACATCAGTCAGGAGAAGGGTACAATGAATTTCCAAGGCATTAAATATACCATGGATCACAGTGAAGACAGTCATCATCAAGTGGAGAAAATATGGCACAACAGTGCCATTACCAAGAACTGGACATCCTTCCAAAACTGATGCAAAGACGAGAAGAAAACTGGTCAGGGAGGCAGCCAAGAGGCCGACAGCAACAATGAAGGAGCTGCAGGAATTTCTGGCAAGTACTGGCTGTTTAGTGCATGTGACAACAATCTCAAGTCTTTTTCATATGTCTGGGCTATGGGGTAGGGTGGCAAGACGGAAGCCTTATCTTACGAAAAAAACATCCAAGCCCGGCTATATTTTGCAAAAACACATTTGAAATCTCCCAAACACATATGGGAAAATGTGTTATAGTCCATTGAAACCAAGGTTGAACTTTTTGGCCATAGTTCCAATAGGTATATTTGGCACAAACACAACACTGCTTATCACCAAAAGAACACCATACCTACAGTGAAGCATGGTGGTGGCAGCATCATGCTTTGGGGCTGTCTTGCTTCAGCTGGAACTGGGGCCTTAGTCAAGGTGGACGGAATTTTGAACAGTTCTAAACACCAGTCAGTGTTGGCACAAAACCTTCAGGCTTCTGCTAGAAAGCTGAAGATGAAGAGGAACTTCATCTTTCAGTATGACAATGACCCAAAGAACATATCCAAATCAACAAGAGAATGGCATCACCACAAGAAGATTAAGGTTTTAGAATGGCCCAGCCAGAGTCCAGACCTGAATCTGATCAGACATCTGTGGGGTGATCTGAAGAGGGCTGTGCACAGGAGATGCCCTCACAATCTGACAGATTTGGAACGTTCATCAAGATGTGCTGCGCTAATACAGGTACGTCTAAAAAAATTAGAATATCATGAAAAAGTTCAATATTTTTTGTCACTCATTTCAGAAAGTGAAACCCATATATTATATAGATTCATTACACAGAGAGTGATATATTTCAAGTGTTTATTTATTTTAATTTTGATAATTATGGCTTACAGCCCATGAAAACCCCAAATTCAGTTTCTCAAAACATTAGAATATTACATAAAATTAATTTAAAAAAAAAAGTTTTTTAATAGAAATGTTGGCCTACTGAAAAGTATGTCCATGTACACATTCAATACTTGGTCAGGGCAAATTTTGGATTAATTCCTGTATCAATGTGGCGTGGCATGGAGGTGATCAGGCTGTGGCACTGCTGAGGTGTTATGAAGGTCCAGGTTGCTTTGATAGTGACCTTCAGTTCGTTGGCATTGAATGAATGAATGAATTTGTTTATGAATTTGTTTATTTCGGATAGTACATTACAGGTTAAAAGAAACTGTATAATATAACAACAAGGTCAAATTAGACAAAGACTCCTTCTACTATACAATTCCACGTGAGTTATCCGAAATGGGTGATGGCTGAAGCCGCAGCTTATATTGCCCACCCATATTCCATCCAAGAATTCAAAGGAGAAAAAAGAGAAAACAAGACAAGAGCGATTACAATTTAAAACAAGGCTAAGACAAAATATGACTGAGAGAAAAAGAAAACTGAGCTAGTCTAAGTTAAGCGGTTACTATTCAAAAACAAATCTAAGACATAGTGTCACAGAGAAAAAAGAAAAACTAAGCTATAACACAACACAGGCTTTAAATGTCAATCCTTATGTGAGTTTACATGTCGTTTTGTAAATATGTTTGGAGTATTTCTTCCTTTAGTTTTTGTTTAAATTGTCCAAGCTTTGTACATGATTTTAATTCAGGTCCAAAACCGTTCCATAATCTGACACCTTGCACTGAAATACAGTGTTGCTTGGTGGTTGTTTTCACTGTAGGCTTTTGAAATATACATGTTCCTCTGAAGTGATATCGTTTCTCCCTTGTTTGGAACAACTTTTGGATATTTGCGGGCAGTGATAGATTCTTCACTTTGAACATTATTATTGCGGTTTTAAAGTCGATCAGATCTTTCAACTTGAGAGTTTTTTGTTTAAGAAAAAGTGGGTTTGTTGGTTCCCTGTAAGCTGCTTTGTTGATTATTCTAATAGCTGTCTTTTGAAGCATAAAGAGTGGATATATGTTTGTTTTATATGTATTTCCCCATACTTCATTACAATATGTCATGTATGGGAGTATTAATGAATGATACAAGGTGTATAGTGTGGGTTGATTCAGCAAATTTTTCACTCTGTGCAATATTGCAATTGATTTGGATACTTTACTTTTATATAATTAATATGTGGCTTCCAACACAGTTTGTTATCAATTATTACTCTCAAGGAATTTAGTTTCGGATACCCATTCAATCTCAACACCATTTACACTGAGTTTTGGTACTGGGTAGTTGTGATGGTTGTTAAATACTATAAATTTTTTCTTGCTTAAATTGAGCGTTAATTTGTTTGAATCAAACCACAGTTTCAGCTTTCCTAATTCCTTTTCCGAGTGTATCCAGAAGTTGTTCCAAATTGTTTCCACTGCATAGCAGGTTAGAGTCATCAGCAAACAATATTAAGTCCATTTTTTCTGAAACTTTACATATATCATTTATATACATATTGAATAATAATGGTCCCAAAACTGAACCTGTGGGACTCCACAGGTGACCTTCAGTAGCTCTGAGTTTTTGTTGTTTAACACATACAAACTGATATCTATTCTTTAAGTAACTTCTTAACCAGGACAGTGCTATCCCTCTAATACCACAATTTTGTAGTTTCTTTAATAATAGATTGTGATCTACTGTATCAAATGCTTTTTTAAGATCCAGGAATACTCCAACTGAATACTCTTTATTTTCAATGGCTGTTGATATTTTTTCTGTAAATTCCATTAAGGCATATGCTGTTGTCCTTTTGTGTCTGAACCCATATTGCTGCTCACACAATAAATCATTCTTCAGTATGAAGTTGTCAATTCTCTCATAGAATATTTTTTCAAGTATCTTGGAAAATTGCGGTAATAGTGAAATTGGTCTGTAGTTGGAGAGTTCCCCTCTGTTGCCTGTCTTGTAAATCGGAATTACTTTAGCTATTTTCATTGCATTGGGAAATATACCTGATTGGAGAGACAGGTTACAGATAAACGTCAGTGGTTTCACTATGCATTCGATAACAGTTTTGACTAGTAGCATATCAATACCATCGCAGTCAGTAGATGTTTTACTTTTGAACGATTTAACAATTTCAATGACCTCTCTTTCGTCTGTGTTCTTTATGAAGATGGTGTCTTTTACAGCAGTGTTATTGTATATTGAATCACCTGTTGGCACCGTAGTGGGTATTTCTCGGGCCAGTTTAGGTCCAATGTTAACAAAAAACTTATTAAATTCATCTGCAGGTGAAGCTATATTCACATTCGGAGTCGATTTATTATTTTTTGGAATGTTAGTTGGGTAGCTGGTATTTCTGCTTTTATTTCCAAGGATACTGTTGATTATTGTCCATGTATTTTTAATATTGTCTTTGTTTTTTTTCCAGTTCTTTACTGTAATAGTCTCTTTTACTACATCTTATTATATATGTTAACTTATTTTTGTATGTTTTATACCGCTGTTCTGCTTCTTTTGTCCTTTTCTTTATGAAAGCTTTATATAATAAATTTTTCTTTTTACACGCCTTTTGTAGTCCTTTGGTTAGCCATGGTTTGTCAGTAAATTTGTGTTTAAGCTTTTTTTTAACTAATGGGCAGTTTTTTTCATAAAGAGTGGTTACAATGTTTATAATGTGTCATAGGCTTCATTTACATCTGATACATAGACTTCTGTCCAGTCTTGCTTCAGCAAGTCCTCTTTAAAAGAACTGATTGCGTTTGGTGATTTGTGTCTGAACGATTTTGAGATTTTTTCTGGGTTGGGCCCCGTGTGGCCATGGATAAGTGCAAAGATTGGCAAGTGGTCGCTTATATCATTTATCAATAATCCACTTTCTATTTTCTTGTCGAGAACATTGACAAACAGGTTGTCAATAAGTGTAGCAGAGTGAGCTGTGATTCTACTGGGATGTGTTATTGTGGGATATAGACTCATGCTGTACATAGAGTTCATGAACTCTGTGACTACATTTTGTTGATGTGGATTAAGTAGATCAATATTGAAATCTCCACAAATTGCTACCATTTTCTTACTAGTAATATTATTGTACAGCTCGACTAATTTATCTCTGAATGTCTCAATGCAAGTTCCCGGCGTTCTGTATATGCAGCTTATAATTAGATTTTTTGTTTTGTCTAGGTCAATCTCAACAGTAACACATTCCAGAATCCCTGGTAGTGCTGAGGACATTTCATTTACAAGCTTACATCTATATAGGTCATCAATATACAGTGCAACACCACCACCCTTTTTTTGAGATCTGTTAATGTTAAACATCTGATATCCCTCTATTGCCATCAGGGGAGCCTGGTCTGCATTAAGCCAGGTTTCAGAGACTGCTATAGCTGTGAATTTTCTGTTTAGCTGTTTTAAATAGTCCTGAATCTGTGAGAAGTTTTTGTTAAGACTTCTGCTATTGAAGTGTATTATTGACAGTTTACCATCCAATTGCACTTGACTTTTGAATTGCTTTTCAGTGTAATATTCACAGTGGTTATGAATATTATTGAAAAAGTGGTTATCAGGATCAATATCATTCTCCATCTCTTGTGGTTTATGTCAGCATAGTGGCATATTTTTAGAGTTTGAGTTTCCTCACTGTGTTTCATAGTCAGTGTTCATCTGTATTTATCTAAGTCAGTAGCATCTCTGATCATTATACTTTTTGCTTGCTCAGGTGTTCCATTTAGTTTAATCCAAATTCTACAATTTCTTGTCCAGGTTGTCTGTATCTTATTATGTTTCTTTAGCATCCGTGCCTGCCGTGCTAATTCAGCGTTTTTTTTTTGTCAGGTGTTCATTTAGGTAAACTTGAGTTTCCTTTAGTTTTTTGGCCTGCCTCAGTATGTCATTTTTCACCCTCCTGTTCACAAAGCGCATCACAATTGATTTCTTTGTTTTGTTATCTTTCTTCGGTAAAGCATAACAGGCTGAGATCGCATTGGCTTCTACCTTAATGTCTTTATCATTAAGGAACTGAAGCACTTGGTTTTCTAAGGACATTGATTCACTTATGGAAGCATGTTCACCACTCAGTCCTGTAGCGGCATGGGCGTAGGACTGATATCTGATGTCTAGTCCACTTATAACTATGTCATCAATGCGAGAACCTTGTTCAAGATCCTCGACGCGTTGCTCCAAAAGACGCCCGTGTTGCTCCAGGTCCATAATTTTTTTGTCTTTTTCTTTTATTATTGAATGTAGGGCTTGTACCTCCTGTATTAGGTCTAATATTTTGTCCTGCTGGCTAGTCACTTTGGCCAGTTCTTCTAACACAAAGTTCAGAGTTTTTTAATTTCTTCCATTTCCTCTTTTTTGGGTGGCATTTTACTGACCTGTGGATAGAAATAAGCAGAGAATCCAGCTAGGCCTCAACTAGCTCGGTCGCTACTGGACCCGCCGCTCCTGCGCAGCTTCTCCGCCGAGTGACGCTGCTCAGCTCCGCAGATCACCGCCGTCTATCGCCGGCGCCTGCCTCCGTCTACCTGGCCAGTTATGTCGTGCACCGCCGGCGCAGCCGGAATCCACCGATCACAGCCACTCGTCGCCGTCTGGCTAGGCGGCTCCTCCGCTGGGCCCCGTTGTTTGGTCTTGTGTCTCTCATCTTCCTCTTGACAATACTCCTTAGATTCTCTATGGGGTTTAGGTCAGGAGAGTTTGCTGGCCAGTCAAACACAGTGATGCCATGGTCATTAAACCAGGTTTTCATACTTACTCAACCGGCAACCCCGCCCTTCCGAGGGCGTGGAGGGTGAAACTGGGCATTCTGGCAGAACTAAAAACAATATTTGTCACAGGTCTGTGGTGGACCTCTTCCAGTTATTGTACATGGGGTGAGACTGGACATTCTGGCAGATAAGCACATCTGTCGCAAGGTCTGTGGTTGACTATTGCCAGTTGGTGCATTGTGACATGCACTACACAAAGAGCAGAGATAAACAAACCTATCATCTGGTCAGTCACTGCAACAGATACTGGAGTCAGTTTGTCTTGGCTTGTCCTTGCCACTGATAATACCTCTATCTGCCAAGAATGTGCCGCTAGTCTGGCAAAAGCTAGCGGTACTCAAATACTTTGCAAGCAGTTTCATGAAGTGGTCAGTCAGAAAGCAACTCATACCGGCTCGGACATCGCCCGGGTTAACAGGGTCAGGAGTTCCTGACAGTGGAAGGTAAAGGACAGAACTGCGTGGAGGAATCTGATCAGACCTAAATGAAACAGTCATTGTCGCTCTCAACAGACTGCTATGATGATGGGGATTAATTACTGTGTAAATACTTTGTAATTATGTAAGTACACTGTAAGTTGAGCATCCTGTGAGTACAGTGCAAGTACGCAGTAAGTACCCTACAAGTCCCTACAAGTGCACTGTGAGGACAGTATTTGCATCCAGTATAAGTCAGCAAACATAGACAAAATTACTCATATTTCTGTTTATTTTAATTTATTAATTGTTTTTGTTGGGGACCATGTGCCGTTGACCATCTTACACACGATAAAAGATACATTGCATTAATTTACAGCTTATATGTTTGATTGGATTTTTTCTTCTTTTTGGAATACTATACTGCCTCTTTGGCATTGACTTAGAATTCTTTGGGTGCTTTCACACATAGCCCTTTTGGTGTAGACTTTTGGACTTTTCAGTTTGATTTGGACCAAAATGTTAGGTGTGAAACCTCCCCCAAACCACATCTGGGCCAAAGACCCAAAATCTGGTCTGGCAAAAAGAGGTGGTCTTGGTCCAGATCAAACTGAACCTTGGTCCAGTTTGTTTAGGGTGTGAAAGCAATTTTCAGAAAGATTCAGACTTTGGACCAAACACAGGAGATACGGCAGCCGATAAGAGGGAAAATGATCCGTGAGAGCACTCGGGGAAAACAAGAGGCCCAGTTTTTAATTGAAATATGACCGTTAGCGATATAAGCAGTCAAAAAAAACCTTATCAGGTGTTTTATTTTTACTTTATATTTTAGCCTCACTAAACTAGTTCACCTCTTAATATGATGGAGTCTTCCCTCATTTTAACTTAAAGTGAAGTTACCGATGTTTCCAGAGCTGCAGAAAACACTTTGGAGGGCGACTATCATGTTTGCTAGCTATCGGTCTGTGCTAACAACACAAACATGACCAAAAGGTGTCATCATTATGACAAGACATAGTTGCTGTCACATAAAGTTGTTTGTTCCTTGGATAAAGAGCAGTGTGAAACCAAACCTAACTGGACGAAATGTATACAGTGGAACAAAAACATGAAGCACTGGTCTGGACCTTGGTGCAGACTTTCAGGTGTGAAAGCACCCTTACTTATCTGCTCAGAGGTCAGCTGGACAAAGTTCTTCAGAGGTGGTGGTATTTTTGCTAAACTTGAAAACCAGTTGTACATTTGCATACTAGGGCTGTCCTCAACACCAGTTTTAAGGTTCTGAATATTCGGAAGCAACCCAGAGCAAATATTCAGATATTCTGTTCAGTCTTTCTTCTCCTTAAGTAGACCACATCAGCATAAATGGTTTTATTATGAATGTGACTTTCTTTATAAATTTGAAACCTTTTTCATTGTAGACAATTGTTTTACTTTCCATGGGGAATGTGTCTTTATATGCCAGGTCATCATCACCGTAAGGCAAAGTAGATCTAAATAGCTGGGGAAAAATATATGCATATATTGGTAACATCAGCAACTGGCACAAACTCTCCTCTCCTCTCGGCGCCACACCAGTCGGCTGCCTTTTGCAACAGCGGCTCGATTCCGAGTTTTTTTTCCCTTCCTCTCTCTTTTGATCACTTTTTTTTTTCACCCCACTTATATCACGGACACACAGATCGTCCCAAATGTCTCCTGAGCCGGTGGACGGAGCCACTGTTTATAGCAGGATACGATATAACAGGGAAGAGCTGCTAGCATTTAACCGCCACCCGGTCCCACTGGAAAAACTCGACATACCGAGAGAACTGAGGCGAAAACGCCGCGGCTGCCGGGCTGGAGTAAGGCGGAGGACAAAAAATATAAGGTACAGACCCTCCCTTCCATCTGTTGTCATGGGAAATGTACGGTCGATACTGGGAAAGTTAGATGAGCTAGCGGCTATCTCCCGTTATGATAGCACTTACCGGGAGTGCTCTCTCCTTTTGTTTACTGAGACGTGGCTAACTGAACTAGCAGCAGATGCTAACATTGAGCTGGAGGGTTTTCACACGATACGAGCTGACCGAACACCAGAGAGTGGCAAAACTAGGGGCGGTGGAGTGATAATGTATGTTAACAACAACTGGTGCAGACCGGGACATATCACTGTTAAACAACGACACTGCAGCAAAGACATTGAGTTGCTAGCTGTTAGCATGAGGCCTACATATCTCCCGAGAGAACACTCACACGTGATCTGCATTGTTGTTTATGCAAATCCGACGGCGAACGCTGGGACAGCGCGTGACGTCATCCATTCAGTAACCAGCAGGCTGCAGACAGAACACCCAGATGCTCTTCTCCTCATCTCAGGCGATTTCAACCACGTTTCACTGTCTCCCATTCTGCCCACTTTCACCCAGTATGTCACATGCCACACTAGAGACAATAAAACACTGGATTTGTTCTACGCAAACACTAAGGAGGCGTACACCTCATCACAACTCCCCCCACTTGGGAGATCGGATCACAACTTGGTTCATCTCCGACCGGTGTACAAACCCCTAGTGCACAGACAACCTCCGGCCATGCACACTGTGGAGTTATGGTCTGAGGAGACAATGGACACTCTAAAGGACTGTTTTGAAGCCACTGCCTGGAAGCAGCTCTGCGATCCACATGGTGAGGACATCGATGGCCTCATTCACACCTTCACGGGCTACCTCAGCTTCTGTGTGGACAAATCCGTTCCCACCAAGACCATACGGCGTCACTCAAACAACAAACCCTGGATCAACCCTGAGATAAAAACACTTCTGAGAGAGAAGAAGAGGATCTTCAGGTCGGGGAACAGGGAGATGCTGAAGTCCGTACAGAGGGAGCTGAGGAGAAAGATCAGAGAAGGCAAGGACAGCTTCAGGAAGAAGATGGAGGACAAGCTGCAACAGAGCGACATCAGCGGGGTCTGGAGAAACCTCAAAACCATCTCGGGGCTCCAGAATACCTCCCCCCAGGCCACGGGGGGCAGGGAGTGGGCGAACAACCTGAATCTGTTTTTCAATAGATTTGACCAACCGCCCTCCCCCCTGTCTGCACAACAACCACTGCTGCCTCTAAGAAATCAAGTCCTGCTACCCACTCCCCACTCCACCGACACCCCCCCCACTCCCAACACACAGCCCCCCATCCTGACCCTGACCAAGACCCAGGTGAGGACGGAGCTGAGGAAGATCAAGGCGAGGAAGGCGTCGGGACCGGACGGCATCAGCGCAAAGCTCCTCAAGTCCTGTGCAGACCAGCTGTGTGGGATTGTGACGTATATCTTCAACATGAGCCTGAAACTGGGGAGGGTACCACAGCTGTGGAAAACATCTTGTGTGGTACCTGTACCAAAAACTTCCCACCCCAAAGACCTGAACAGCTTCAGACCGGTGGCCTTGACGTCCCACTTGATGAAGACCCTGGAGAGACTGCTCCTTGCTCATCTCCACCCCCTGGTGGAACCAGCGATGGATCCACTCCAGTTCGCCTACCAGCATGGCATTGGGGTGGAGGATGCGGTGATCTTCCTCCTTCACCGTTCTCTGTCCCACCTGGAGAAGCCCGGGAATATGGTGAGGATCATGTTCTTTGACTTCTCCAGTGCTTTCAACACCATCCAACCGATGATCCTGAAGGACAAGCTGCTGCGCGCAGGGGTGGACCAGCACCTGTCATCATGGATCCTGGACTACCTCACGAACCGGCCTCAGTTTGTGAGAACCCGGGACTGTGTTTCCGACACGATCATCAGTAGCACGGGGGCCCCCCAGGGAACGGTGCTGGCTCCCTTCCTGTTCACTCTTTATACTGCGGACTTCTCACACAACACAACACATTGCCATCTACAGAAGTTCTCTGATGACTCTGCGATCGTTGGTCTCATCTCCAGCGGAGATGAAGCTGAGTACAGAGGGCTTATCCAGGACTTTGTGGACTGGTGCCATCGGAACTGCCTCCAGATCAACGCGAGGAAAACTAAGGAGCTGGTGGTGGACTGCCGCAGGCATGGGCAGCCCCTCACAGCACCAGTAAATATACAGGGAACAGACATCGAGATGGTGACATCCTACAAGTACCTGGGTATTCATCTGAACAATAAACTAGACTGGTCACACAATACTGACGCACTCTACAAGAAGGGACAGCGCAGGCTGTTCCTGCTGAGGAGACTCAGGTCTTTTGGTGTACAAGGGGCGCTGCTGAAGTCATTCTATGACACGGTGGTGGCATCAGCCATCACTTTTGGAGTGGTCTGCTGGGGCAGTGGCATTACTGCAGCCGATAGGAAGAGACTGAACAAACTGATTAAGAAAGCTAGCTCTGTCCTGGGGCAACGCCTTGATCCGATGGAGGAGATAGGAGAGAGAAGGACGGTGGCTAAACTGTCATCTCTGCTGGAGTCCGAGTTCCACCCTATGCAGGACATACTGGATGCACTGAGGAGCTCATTTAGCAGCAGACTACATCATCCCAGGTGCACAACCGAGAGGTTTCGTAGGTCCTTCCTACCAACGGCTGTCAGACTGTACAACCTAAGCAGGGCTGCTCGCAGAGATAGCAAAAAGACGTAACAAACTAATAGTTTTTTTTTTGAATGCAAAAGATGCAATAGACTTACACAATGGTCCTCTCCGGCATACAACTAGGAACATACCGGTCGCTATGGAGGGTGAGAATATGTATGGGCACATAATCATACCATGTAGGATAACTAAATAGACGGTTATGCTGTTTCATCCCACCTAGCAACAATGCTCTGCACTGTGTGTGTTTATATATTTACATATTTATTCCATCTAGCTACAATGCTCTGCACTGGGTGTGTTTATATTTATATATCTATATATTTATTCCATCTAGCTACAATGCTCCTCACTGTGTTTTTATATATCTACATATTATTCCATCTAGCTACATTGCTCCGCACTGTGTGTGTTTATATACTTGCATATTTATTCCACCTAGCTGCAATGCTCCGTACTGTGGGTGTTTATATATTTACATATTTATTCCATCTAGCTACAATGCTCTGCACTGTGTGTTCATATATTCATATATTTATTCCATCCAGCTACAATGCTCTGCACTGTGTGTGTGTGTGTGTGTGTGTGTGTGTGTGTGTGTATATATATATTTTATAGTAATATGTACATATGTATATTAGCTGCTCTTGCTTGCTTTTTTTTTTTTTTTTTTTCTTTTTCTTGCCTTCTGATTGTTGCTCTGAGTGTTGCTATCCCTGTGCTGTTGCAATCCTGGAATTTCCCCGTTGTGGGACTAATAAAGGCTTATCTTATCTTATCTTATCTTAAACAGTTTGCAAAAAATTGGCATATCGATTATCTTAAAAAAATCTAATATTGTGCATCCCTAGACATGATCATTGCATTCATGAATATCTTAGGTGTTTCTACTATTAAGGAATTCCTAACATATCTAAAATCACCCAAGTTATATTTCTGGGTTGTTACAGCATATGTACAAGGTAGTCACAATGGAAAAATGGGATCCTTAAAGTATAATGTACACTCTACTAATAAAAATACACTCTACTTACCACATTAGCCACTTTCAATCTACAATTGGCGAGCCACAGTTACAGGGTCCATTAACATAAATTAACACTTCAACAACCCTCCATGACTTTTTCAAACTTCAAGAGATGTGGGTCTGATCTTCCGCAGATAACAATGCATTTCTCCGGTGTATCACGTTTCATGTCCTCACATTACTGATGTCACACAAACGCACTGTGAGCCTGGAAGCTGGTGATGCTGGTCGCTACTGCTCAGAGAGTCACTGGAATTTTTACTTCTAGTCTAGTCTTTTAATTTTGTCGCCCCGTGTCAAACACAGCGCAGATTAGTGGTTGACTACAATACACCAATCTATCTAATATAGTTCAACGGTTGCTGCTCTTGTCCTCCATTTAAATGGACAGGGTTGCAAAATCCACCCGGGATTTTACATAATTACCTGTCATTTTTTTTTTCATATCGGTACTGAACAGCTTTTATATTTACAAGAACGTGTGTGTGTGTATTTGTGTTACAGTGCATCCACCAAGTATTCACAGCGCTTCACTTTTTCCACATTTTATGTTACAGCCTTATTCCAAAAGGTATTAAATTCATTTTTTTCCTAAAAATTCTACACGCAATACCTCATATTGACAATGTGAATAGTTTTTTTTTTAATTTTTGCAAATTTATTAAAAGTAAAAACCCAAGAAATCACATTTACATTAGTATTCACAGCCTTTGCTCAATACTTTGTTGATGCACCTTTGGCAGCAATTACAGCCTCAAGTCTCTTTGAATATGATGCCACAAACTTGGCACACCTATCTTTGGGCAGTTTGGCCCATTCCTCTTTGCAGCACCTCTCAAGCTCCATCAGGTTGGATGGGAAGTGTCGGTGCACAGCCATTTTCAGATCTCTCCGGAGATGTTCAATTGGATTCAAGTCTGGGCTCTGGCTGGGCCACTCAAGGACATCCACAGAGTTGTCCTGAAGCCACTCCTTTGATATCTTGGCTGTGTGCTTAGGGTCGTTGCCCTGCTGAAAGATGAACCGTGGCCCCAGTCTGAGGTCAAGAGCTCTCTGGGGCAGGTTTTCATCCTGGATGTCTCTGTACATTGCTGCATTCATCTTTCCCTCTATCCTGACTAGTCTCCCAGTTTCTGCCGCTGAAAAACATCCCCACAGCATGATGCTGTTACCAACATTGGCATGGCTATGAGTGGTGCCTGGTTTCCTCCAAACATGATGCCTGGCATTCACATCAAAGAGTTCAATCTTTGTCTCATCAGTCTAGAGAATTTTGTTTCTCATGAGAGTCCTTCATGTGTCTTTTGACAAACTCCAGGTGGACTGCCATGTGCCTTTTACTAAGCAGTGGCTTCCATATGGCCACTCTACTATACAGGCCTGATTGGTGGATTGCTGCAGAGATGTTTGTTCTTCTGGAAGGTTCTCCTCTCCCCACAGAAGAACGCTGGAGCTCTGACAGAGTGACCATCAGGTTCTTGATCACCTCCCTGACTAAGGCTCTTCTCCCCCATCGCTCAGTTTAGATGGCCGGCCAGCTCTAGGAAGAGTCCTGGTGGTTGCAAACTTCTTTCATTTACGGATGATGGAGGCCACTGTGCTCATTGGGACCTTCAAAGCAACAGAAAATCTTTTGTACCTTTCCCCAGATTTGCGCCTCGAGACAATCCTGTCTTGGAGGTCTACAGACAATTCCTTTGATTTCATGCTTGGTTTGTGCTCTGACATGTGCTGTCAACTGTGGGACCATATATAGACAGGTGTGTGCCTTTCCAAATCATGCCAATCAACTGAATTTACCACAGGTGGACTCCAATGAAGCTGTAGAAACATCTCAAGGTTGATCAGTGGAAACAGGATGCACCTGAGCTCAATTTTGAGCTTCATGGCAAAGGCTGTGAATACTTTTGTACATGTGATTTCTTAGTTTTTTAATTTTAATAAATTTGCAAAAATCTCAAAAAATCTTTTTTCATGTTGTCATTATGAGGTATTGTGTGTAGAATTTTGAGGAAAAAAAAATAATTTAATCCCTTTTGGAACTAGAAAAGCACTCGGAGAGCGCAGACCTCCGCCAAGCGCCACAATTCCCCCCATACAGTGTTTGTGTGTACGTTTTCAGATTCCTTGAGCATGTAAACATATGACTAGCAATTGGATTCACGATGATTATTTGTTTATTTGACAGGGACAGTGCAATAAACACACAATTAATCAATGACAATCAATCTGATAGTGATAGGATTAGTGGTTCAGTAGTAAAAGCATTGCCTCCTTGGCGGAGGTAATAAACTAAAGTGTTGCTGTTGTGTCCATCTCCTCCACTGACGGATGCAAATTGGGTAGACAGTAGACAGGTTGCCGTGGGTTTTATATTATATTGTAACGTGCTGCTCGACATGGCGACATCCCACCGGGAGGTTTGAACTCACGCCTCCCGCTCCAGAGTCCCGCACTCTACCTGTGTCGCCAATAGGGTCAACCCACTTGGCAAGCCAAGTAGGGTGCTCATATTGAGTTCGCTACAATATTATTTTTTTGGGGGTTGCGCTCCGCGGCAAACGAGAATTTAGAAGCTTCGCCGGCAGAGAGCTCGTTTTTGCGCAGCGCCTATGGCTGGCCGGTGAATTTCTGCCAAATGCGCAGCTCCTATGGCTGGCCGGGGAATTTCTGCCAAAGAATCCGTCGGCGGACAGCTGCCCGTGTGAGGTTTTGCAGTTGCGCGCAAACACAGGCACGCTGGTGGGCCCAGGCCAGCAGTGTTTTCCACGTCCTTTTGTGCCTAAAACATTGAAGAATGCAGAGTTTGTGTTGCAGACACGACGACCAGCGCCCTCCATTGCGCCTGCGCACATGTTGAAAATGGCTGTATGTCACAGTGTTGAATGAAAAATGCTTTAAAAAATTCCTGTGTCCAGACGGTGAACCGGATCACCCCCAAAATTTAATCAGTTCTTCCTTGTACCATTTCCAACAACGCCTGAAAGTTTCATGGAAATCCGTCCAAGATTTTTTGAGTTATCTTGCTAACCAACAGACAAACAGACAGACAGACAGACAGACAGACAGACCCAGACAGACACAGCCAAACCCTGGCAAAAACATAACCTCCTCCTGGCCTTTTCGGCCTGGCGGAGGTAATAAGGCTGTAGCATAACAAAAGGTGGAAAAGGTGAAGCGCTGTAAATACTTTCCGGATGCACTGTACATGTCCAGTGCCTCATGAAGCAGGATCCTTTTTTTCAGAGGGTGTAACAGGGAAAAAAAAAGAGGAGCAGAGGATCATAGGGTGTAGGTTAATGCACGACGAACTGGCAACTACAATGATTTTTCCTTTTTTTTCCCTTTTTTTGTCTTTTGGCTGCCTCCTTTTAGGGTCACCACAGCGTATCATCAACTTATATCGCGATGATGTGCATGTTGGTTTGGCAAGGATTTTTATGCCGGCTGCTCTTCTTGACACAACCCTGCCCATTTATCCGGGCTTGGAATCGGCGCAGGGTTGTGCATCCCCTGTGGCTGAGTAACCAACTTTCCTTCCTCTATTCTATTTTTGCTGAGCAGCAAGGTAGAAGGCAAGAAGTACCATTTTTATGTGGTCTTTGGTATGACCCGGCCGGGACTTGAACCCACAGCCTCCCGGTTGTAGGGCGGACAATCTGCCACTAGCCACCATTCCAGTAATTACATTTATTTTTAACCATAGCTTAAAAGTAGGCTAACAAATACATAAGAGTAGCATTTTAATTAACAATATGGTGCCATTTAGTTGACTGGCTTGAATCATATGAATATTAGTGTGAACTATAGCCATATTTTATGTCTTCAGAAGATTCCTGTGATTCCTCCACCACTCTCCCCTGTTAATTTAGAATATGGCATGATCAGAGGAAAAAATGTGAGACTACGAGGTGTAGCAGGGAGTGATAAAGGGCCATAAAAAGCCCAGGCTGAATGTCAGGAGGTTTTGGTTGGATAATAGAGAAGTCAAAAGGAGAATAAAGTGTTGACGAGAAGAACAAAAAAAAGACTGAGAAAAGACTCTCCTGCCAATCAGTGCCGTAATCACACTTTTCCAATTTTCTCTTTACGTTACAAAGGCTAGCTGTAGGTAAGGCTGCCCCAGTATTTACGCATGTGTGTGTGTGTGTGTGAAGGGCAGCTGGGCGTAAAATTGAGTCCAGATTCATTAGGTTCTGTGAGCTGAGCTGCAGTTGGTTTAAGTGATACATTTCCTCTGGAAGTGGAGGTGTGTGGGTGGACGGGCATGTATGTGTGTGTGTGTGTGGGGGGGTCAGTCAAACGTTACAGGTCTCTCGCTGTCTCACACCTGTGCACAGGCACACATAAACACACCCACATGTGCACACACACACACATAGACAGTTTAGAGGCCTTTATTCTATTTTCTCCCTGCTCTGTCTCAGTGGTGAGTGACACTGTAAATCTGAGCCAATTTCCTCCTCTAATCATCATTAAAAAGTGCAAATTACTCCACTCTCCATTAAACACTCCCACATGCCTGCTGCTGCTATTACTAGCTGTGCAGTCTTTTTCCCGTACACGGCAGACGAAGGCCAGCCTTCTGCGTGGTGTTATTCTAACCTCGCTCCATTCGTCACGAGATAAGCACACATACCCCAGCATATGTCAACAAAAAAAAAAAAAAACACACTGTACTGTGTTTTTACCGAACAGCAGGACCGAACATTTCAATCTCACACCCGTCCAAGCACAAGCATCTTTTGAATAAAGACTGTTGTGCTCCTTCTAATGCAAAACAGTCCTTCATGGCAGAGGGACGATTCTCCTGAGAGTGCAATATTATAGAAAAAAGATTTAAAAAGTTTTCGTAATGACCAGAGGCGCATGCATCTGACTCGATGCTGTGGCGAAGCGAATGTCAAGACAAAATGTTTCATACAGTGGCTCTGGATTCATCAAAAGTCAAAATTTAACACTCCATGGAGTTTTGTGGTTTATGTACAGGTTGTATAACTTGTGTTCACTTCAAAGAAGTGCAGTGCAGAGGCTGAAAACTATTTTTTAAAAGTGTCTTTCAAATGAAATCCAAAGTTTGACATACGATATGTGAAACATTTTGGTTTAGCTTCTCATAGCAACAGAGTCTTAGTCAGTTATTAGGGAAACTTAAAAAAAACTAGAGGGCACTCAGAGAGTGCATACCTCTGCCAAGGCTCCATCCCTTCCTCCCTTTGTCCCCCTCTCCATCCCTTTGTCTGTCCATATCACCATCCATCTGTACATTGCGAGATAGGGCCTTGGCAGAGGTATGCACTCACAGATCACCTCCAACATCTAATGAATTCATCTTTGTGCCAAGGGCCACCTCTGGTGACAACATCATCCAAATCCATTTTGGAGTTTTTGTGTGATCCTGCTAAAAGTCAGAGAAACAGCAGCAAAAACAATATGGCTACATTATAGGGGTGTAACGGTTTTTGTATTTGTATTCAAATTCTTTGTTACGGAACCTTCGGTTTGGTGCAGAGGTGTACCGAGATTCCACACGGACCATGTTGAGTGATGGACATGAAGTGTAAACTGCCTCGCGCAGGACATAAACAAACAGTTCAGCCCTATACAGAGAAGCCAGAGCTCGAAGACGGACCAAGGTAAGTGAATAAGACAAAAACAGCATCGGATATGCTTTTGGCAGTATGTTTACCTTGTTAACTCATTTAAAATGGCACCACGTGAACGTGCAGCACAAAAAAAAAAAAAAAAAAAAACTAATGCGGTACATGCACAGCTTCCAGCGGCATTTAGACGGCCTCTCCAGGGCTTTTCAGATCGAGCCAAAGCAAAAACAAATGCCACTGGTGTTTTTATAGCAGTGGATCTAAGGCCATATTCACTTGTTAAGAACACCGGGTTTAAACATAAGCTGAAGGTAACCGAGCCCCAGTATGAAGTTCCTTGTTGTGCCCACTTCAACCAGAAAATAATACCATCCTTTTAAGAAAAAGCTAAATCTGTTAATGCTGCACTTGAGGCCAGTGTTTTTCAGGGGTGCCCTGGTATGTTCAGATTTTTGTGGGACATTATTTAATTTAACTTCTTAATTGTCCAAAAAATTTCAAATAATTTGCCGTTGTTGTGCATGGGTGCCTTCAGAACCTATACACAACAATGACAAATTATTGACCAGTTAACAAGTGAAATTAGATAATTACTGTCATGCGGTGACCCTCGCGGGTCACCATAAGACGCCAAGAGTCCACCGGTGAGTTTTGCAATGATGGTAATTTATTAACAAGACACAAGACGTAACACAAGACTATGATAGACTGTGACGAAGATACACTAAACATAGAGCATGGGACCATAAGGCTAACCCCAGCCACTTACGATCTAAGACATGACATGACAAGAGCAAGCATAAGCACGAGAATATACACACGGACCTGACATGATGAGGTTTAGACGACGTCTGACGAGATTTAGATGATACTCCTGCAATCTAACTGCCGTTAGCGTCCGCCTAATAAGGGCGAGCCCTAACGAGCAGTAATGAGTCAGCTGGCCAACCTTGACAGCCGGGAGCCCCACCGAGCGCCTTCACAATAAGAGCCCGGTGAAGCCAGAATATAACCCACAGCTGTCAAAGCCGGCAGCGAGCTATACATAGCCCGAGCGCAGACAAGACCAGCGCTCGGGTCACAACAATTACTTTCCTACAGAAACCTGAATATACCAGAGCACCCTGGTTAAAAACACTGCTTCAGGCAGTAAGAAACTTTAATTTCCTAAAAACAAAAGAATAATTCAGACTATTCAAACTTCTATTGTTGCACTTGTCTGCATCTTTCAGTTGCTAAAAAGAGAATTTATTTATCGGAGAAATGACTGCTGGCATCTCTTGTGGTGGGGACCAAACACCACTTGTGGGACTGACACACTGGTGGTAACACACCACCAGTATATCCTGCCGACAAAGCCCAGTGTAGTTACCAAGCCCCAACTGGCAACGTCCAACTAGAGGATTTGAACTCATGACCTCCGGCTTCAGAGTGCAGCACTCTACCTGTGTTGCCAATAGGGTCAGGGCAGCGCGGTGGCGGAGTGGTTAGCACTGCGGCAGCACAGCAACTCACCCTTGGCCGGGGGATCCTGAGTTCGATCCCAGCCCCTGACCAACAGTGATCTGTGTGGAGTTTGCATGTTCTCCCCGTGTCTGCGTGGGTTTACACTGGGATTTCTCCGGTTTCCTCCCACATGCCAAAAACATGCAAATTAGGTAAATTGGCATCAAACTGGGGATTCTAAATTGTCCTTAGGTATGACTGTGAGAGTGAATGGTTGTCTGTCTCTCTGTGTTGGCCCTGCGATGGACTGACGATCTGTCCAGGGTGTACCCTGCCTCTCACCCAAAGATGCTGGGATAGGCTCCAGCGCCCCCCCCCCCCACCGACCCGAAAAGGATTAAGCGGAAGAAGATGAATGACTGTTGGCAGTTTGCATTTTTTTTTTTTTTGTCAAAGCTGTTCCCGCTTATACAAAAGATAAGCAGTGTTATGTTGCGCATTTTGTTTCCTTACTGTACTGAAAATGAACAGAACTGTGACCTTAAAATCAAGGTACGTACTGAACCGTGATTTTAGCGTATCGTTACACCCTTACTACATTATATGACTACATTATAATAACAAAACTGTCATAATTGTATTGATCATACATTGGGGCTGGGCAATTCCACCTTAAATCAGCATCATGGTTTATTGAATCTTTCAGGTCGGTTTTCATTTTTTTCCCTCCTCTCTTCTCCCTTACATTTTACTAGCAAGGTTCATAATTATTAAGCAATATTACACAACAGCGTGGAATCATATCACTGCAGTCACATAGTAAATGAGCGTAATAGAACAGGCCTACTGTGATTTCACAAACAAAAAATTAAACATTGTCCAGTGCTGATGTTTACTGTGTTTACATACCGTGTGGGTCATGTGGCTCGCGACGACATCCTTGTCTGGCGGTCGGAGTTGCATCCACACGCACGCCAAACCCCATCTTAAACCGCACACTTTGCTTGCTCTTCCTTGGTATCTTCAGATGAAATAATGTCAATCATCACATACTTTGTAGATGGAGGCCACATTCCTTTTCGTTCCAAGCCGTTTGACTTTTTCTAGTATTTGGTGGTAAGAGTGCACTTCTTCCGGGTTGCGGAGGTGTGTGGCCCTATGGCATGGCCACACATGTAACTTCATGGACATGTTTTAAAAGGGGAAGTACATGAAAAGTGCAATAATAATATATAAAATTATTTGCAAAAAATTCCTGAATCCACATCACCATCAAAATCTAACAATCTGTTCCCCGTCCAATTATTATTATTTTTTTTTTGTATTTTATTGATCCCCAGAGGGGAAATTCAGGGCATCCACCTAGATGGGCGAAGCAGCCACGGTATGGCGCCATCCCTTCACCATTCACACACACATTCACACTTAGGGTCCCTTTAGACTCTCCAGTTAACCTAACTTGCATGTTTTTGGCCTGTGGGAGGAAACTGGAGTACCTGGGGTAAACGCACGCAGACACGGGGAGAACATGCAAACTCCAGAACGAAGGGTCACTGATGGTCAGAGGGTGGGACTGAACCCATGATGGTCAGGGGTGGAATCGATCCCGTGACCTTCTTACTGTCCTGCCACTCTGCTAACTACTGCACCACCGAGCTGCCCTTTTTTACTTTCTATTTTTTTAATTTTTAAAAATTTTGTGTACTTTATTGATCTCCAGAGAGGATCAATAAAGTACAATAAAATCAATAAAATCACTACTATTACTGTACAACTCAGTACATGTAGGCATAGACATCATCAAGACGAGCTGCTGAAGTTCAAGCTGAGCATCAGAATGGGGCACAAAGGCTGATTTAAGTGATTCTGAATGTGGCAAGGTTGTTGATGCCAGATGGACTGGTCTGAGTGTTTAAGAAACTGCTGATCTACTGGGATTCACACACAGCCCTCTCTACCCTCTCTAGGGCTTTCAGAAAATGGTCTGAAAAGAGAAAACATCCAGTGAGCCACAGTTCTGCGTCAAGCTGACAGAAAAGCAACAGTAACTCAAATAACCATCATTACAACTGAGGCATACAGAAGAGCACCTCGAAGCAGATGTGCTACAGAAGCAGAAGACCTCAACTGGTGCCATCCTGTCAGCTGAGAACATGAAACTGAGGCTGCAATTAACACAGGCTCACCCAAATTGGACAATAGAAAATTGGAAAAATGTTGCCACAAAATTGCGGCAACATTCAAATGGTAGTGTCAGAAACAACGTGAAAGAATAGATGCATGCATGGAACTTCATGGATGTGCACCCAACAAATCTGCAGTAACTGTGTGATGCTAGTATTTCGATGTGGACCAGTATCTCTGAGGAAAGACCCACCTTGTTGAATCTGAAGGCAACAGGGGGACAACCCAGTAATAGCAAGGTGTATTTATTAAAGTGGACAGTGGGTGTACAGTATGTAAAACATGAAATACATCATCCCACCATGAGAACTTTTTGAGCTTGAGGGATTACCCCACTGTAGTTCCTGTTTTTACACATTCCCACTGATAGTGCTGAAAGTAGCTCCTGCTTCTAAGGATGGACTCTCTGACATAATTATCACTTCCTGTAGTGTTGGTGTATGTGACTGGTCTAAATATAATTGACCTTTAAAACCACACTGGGACCATCCAGGTCTCAACCGCAACAGCCAATGCTTATTAAAAGAAAAGAAAAATGGAAGGGTGTGTGGATAAATAAACACATACTGTAGCTTTGTTAGCATTGCTCTTCGTCTTGCAAAGGGAAGCTGCTGTTTGCAGATTGCATTTCTTCACTGTGCCCCAATCCCATGATTACATCATCAAACAGCTCTTCATCTCAGTGGGACCGAAAAAAGATTTTAAAAGCACACAGTTCCTGAAATAGTTCCTCTGCCAATAGTTCTCCTCAAAGGGTTCCAGTACTTTGCAGTTGGGACATGACTAATGTACACTATATACTTTTGCAGTTGTAAAATTCTAAAATAATGATAACAGCATTTAAACATAACTGTCCATAACTATCCAACATATTCATCTGGCTTTGTTAGCTTCTTAGCTAATATTGCTGTCAGGGCAATATAGCAACTTATGTGAGTTTTGTAACAATGTTTTGTAATAGCTTAGATTGGCGTACTTGTTAGGTAGGGCCTTGATATTACTAACCTTCTCACTCATGAATGTAAGCAAGAAGATATCATTGTCCTTGACCATACTTGTTTGCTCACCTTAAATAATCACATTGTTTTGTACTATGCTTTTTGCAAGTTGTACTTAGCTGAACTCCATTAAGCTAAATTTAACAAATTTTACTGTTGTCAACAGATTGTTTGTTGGAGACCTACAAATTGCAATTACTCTCTTACTTGTAGAAACTATGCAGTGACCTCTATCAGCACTGACAATGAACAATGGATCTTCCTCCCAATGGAAGAATATTGGGCGGTCCCTGTTATATAGTTGTGATAAGCTATTCCATAGTCCCACTGCAGCTGGCAGGAATGTTCTGCTGTGGCTGGTGGCATTTGATCTGATTGGCTCTAAAGGTGCCTTCACACCAACCGCGAGCGGGCGGCACAAATCCATACAAAGTCAATGGAAAGGGGAGAGCACACGCAAAATTGTGCATTTGCCCATTGGCTGGCTGACAACATGGCAGATGATGCACACAAAACATGAACAGCTCGGGGTAGGCCTTGAGTTCCCCCGGATGCTCTGCTGTAGCTGGAGAGGAAACTGGGCTACACTAAACAGTTCATACTCATGGCACAGGAGCAGTCCAAAAAGTCCAAGTCACCGGCGAACATACACAAACACAGCTACACCGAGGGGAATGGTGACGATGTAGCTTTCCCTCAATAGACAGTGCTACCATGGGGCGATTAACGTCCACATGGCGATGCACAGTGGTCCAGCAGTGTTTGACTGGCAAGAGCCGCCTAAGGACAAACACTGCTGGTGTGACAAATTGGACACACTTGGGCGAGGTGCGGGAAAAATAATTACCGGGGCGAAACAGCTGACTGTCAAAGAGAGAAGGGGCGTGGTCGGACTGGCGAATGTTGGACAGCGCCCACCTGAAAGTGGGTCAAAACGGCTGCCCAACAACCGCCGGCCAGAGCGGCGGCTACAGGCATGGAAAAGAAAAGGAACACAGACATAAAAACAACAAGAACTCAAAAGATAATACATAATAAACCCGATGCCTGAACCACAGAGAACAGTCAGAACCGAGCCTACAGGATAACATGGGCTCGGTTTGTGACACCAACTGACTATATTGTATTCATTGCCACTAATTTGGACTTTTTCCTGTTATAATAATTAATTTAATATTTTTGATAGTTATAGTACATGTGTGCTATACCAGTTATGAGTATTGTTTTTCTTGACTAAACTCTAGAAAAAATGAGGACTATTAGTTGCTTCTATTGCTTTTATTATTATTGTTGAAAATCACATGCCAGTTGATACAAGACAAAAGCAGTTAAACAATGATAACAAACAAAATTGCATTTTTAATGTGACATAAATAACAGGGAATACATTATTTTGAAGGATATTGCCATCAGTAACACAGAGAATAATTTTAATTTCTAAAGGGGTTTTCCAGATAATTGAACTTTAAAATGATAAGTTATGGCCACGAGTATGCTCTAATTTACCAAAAAAAAAAATAATAAATAAATAAATTATACTATATTTGCAAAATAAAAAAAAAAATCTATCTCTTGTTCAGATACCCAGGATTGATACAAGACTGCATGCACTGTCCCAATGATGACAACAGTTATGAGATTTTCAAGTATCAGATAGCAAAAAGACGTAACAAACTAATAGTTTTTTGAATGCAAAAGATGCAATAGACTTACACAATGGTCCTCTCCGGCATACAACTAGGAACATACCGGTCGCTATGGAGGGTGAGAATATGTATGGGCACATAATCATACCATGTAGGATAACTAAGTAGACGGTTATGCTGTTTCATCCCATCTAGCAACAATGCTCTGCACTGTGTGTGTTTATATATTTACATATGTATTCCATCTAGCTACAATGCTCAGCACTGGGTGTGTTTATATTTATATATCTATATATTTATTCCATCTAGCTACAATGCTCCGCACTGTGTTTTTATATATCTACATATTATTACATCTAGCTACATTGCTCCGCACTGTGTGTGTTTATATACTTGCATATTTATTCCACCTAGCTGCAATGCTCCGTACTGTGGGTGTTTATATATTTACATATTTATTCCATCTAGCTACAATGCTCTGCACTGTGTGTTCATATATTCATATATTTATTCCATCCAGCTACAATGCTCTGCACTGTGTGTCTGTGTGTGTGTGTGTATATACAGTATATAGTATATTTTATAGTAATATGTACATATGTATATTAGCTGCTCTTGCTTGCTTGTTTGTTTGTTTTTTTTGTTTTTTTTTTGTTTTTTCTTGCCTTCTGATTGTTGCTCTGAGTGTTGCTATCCCTGTGCTGTTGCAATCCTGGAATTTCCCCGTTGTGGGACTAATAAAGGCTTATCTTATCTTATCACACTGTAAATATTTAATTTTATTTTCTTGTAAAAATTGACAACAGTTGTGGTCAAATAAACATGTATCAAAGGAAAAACAATACCATGAAAACATAAAGGTAGTTAGTCAGCATAAGTAAAACCAACAGTTGTGATGACCAGTGATACACTTTAGGGCACCGTCCGGAATTTTCTGCTTCACCTTGTCCTGCTCCTGACAGCAAATACTCTCCTCCTCTGTTGTCATGCTCACACACAGACCATACTGGCACCTGCAAAAATAAAAAATAGTATATTTTTATTTGTTTATTTGGCGGGGGGCATTGACAGTATCAGGTAGATGTTTCAATTTTATTATAAATACACTGCTATGATTTTATTGAAAAATCAGGTTTAAATAAATTATATTTATGAACAAATAATTTGTTGCAATATCTGTAACAAAAGCATACCACTCTGTGTTCCCCTGCCATGTGTTTGCTGCTGCTGCGGAGGCGGTCATGTTTGCTTCACCACCGTCACTCTCTGAGTCTGACTCGCTAGGCACGATGTCCGCTTGGTACGGCTCAACCCTATAAGATCTGATGCCCCAAGATTCTTCATTATCACCACATTCTTCTGAACTATAATCGTCTGAAGATTGGACAACACAAACCAATTCCAGACTACATGTGCTGGAACCATCATCGATGTTTTCAACCACTTCCATCATGCGTGTAGAATGGTCAGCCAACTGCTGTGTTCTCCCGCTGACATCACAACATGGCCAAGGGGTTTTCCAGCCACTGACCCAATTGGTGAAGCGGTGCTCTTGGAAATGTCAGATATTCACGTGAAAAAAAGCCTGTTTGACTTAGAACTGCACAGACCCACCTATTTTGTCATATTGAAATTATGTGTTGCAAAATTAGATAATGTCAAAATTGTGTCATGAGCACTTTAAAGTTTATATGCATGCCGCAGAAATGTTCAGTTGTAACTGCAATGCACGACTGGAACTGCTGCAGGCAGTAGTGCCTCTGTTGTCCGGCATGCGTGAACAATTTCCAGCGAAGAAGAAGAGGAGCACAGCATGGTGAAAAAAAAAAAGTGAAAATATAAACTAGTCAAAGTGGAGCTAAAATAAAGCAGACCCAAACTTTCTATAGTATGGGAACATTTCACAGAAAACAAAACAAAACAAAAAAAAAATGAAACAAGTAAAATGCTGACTCTACAAAGCAGACTTACAGTATCTTACCATGGCAGCGCTACAGTGATGCATGAGCATCTGAATTAAAGACACTCCGGAGCTGCAACGTTTACTGCCTGCTTCTGCTTGGTGAGTTTTAGCGAGTAAAGAAAGTGCCACTTATTTTCCAACTGTTTCAAGCTTTAGAAAAATGACAATCTGTTAGAACTTGCTGTTTATGTTAGCTTACCTGTTCTTTGGTTGCTGAGGGCTGAGCTGCTAAAGTAATGTCAGCTTTGGAATATATCCACACCACTCTTGGAACCGTCTTCTCAGAGACTGGTGAAAATTTGACTGATGAGCTCAGTTGGTAGTGATTGAATATGCCTATGGGTGTATCCACCTTAACTTTTGAGTACAGGTTTGGTATGTCACACATGATGAGGTGTAGTCTGTTCTCTTTCCTATGTGTAGGTCAATTTCCTAGCAATGAGAGTCCAAGTGTGGTCCAGGGTGTGAACATTTGTGAGCAGTGCTGGCAAAATGAGTCAGAATGTGCACAGTGTAGTGGCACTGTGTGGGGGGTTCTTCACCCAGAGTTGGAAGCCAGGGAGGAGATGGAACAAAAGACTGAAGGAGGAAGTGGCACCGGGGGGCCTCAGACGTAACAGAAAGGACTATCCACCCCCCCGGGAGTTCAGGAGACTCTGGAGTCGCTAGAGGAAGAGAGGGTGTGAGAAGCAGGGCTGGTGTTATGATATTAATGTGCCACACATGTCTTTGTGCACTGAGGGTATTGTTTTTGGCTCCCTGGGTCTCATGTGGCAGAAATAAAGGTTATAAAAAGGAGGCGCCCAGAGACCCAGATAGTGTCTTCTGTACTTGATGTTGGAAGGTGACTAAAGTTCATGTGTCGTCTAGCACGCTGCCTTGTCTGCTTTCATCTTCCACATTGGTGACCCCAACACGTGCGATGGAGAACGAGCTGAGCACCGCCCCGGAGACAACCCAGAGGGAGAACACAAGCGTTGTCACAGCCAAGCTCCCAGACTTCTGGCTTCACAATTTGACCGTGTGGTTCTTGTATGTAGAAGCCCAGTTCGCACTCCGCGGGATCACAACGGACGACACGAAATATTACCCTGTGGTCGCTGCGCTGGATGTGCACGCCACACAACAGGTAATGAGCCTGTTCTAGGAGCCGTCAGCCCAGGGGAAATATGAAGCACTCAAGAGGATGCCACTCCAGCGTAATACCCTGTCTGACAGTGAAAGGGCAGAGAGACTCCTAGCACATTCAGAGTTAGGTGACAGATCAACTGTGGATCTCATGGAAAGGATGTTAGTGCTGAAAGGGAAGAATGATGAATCTTTCTTGTTTGCTCACCTGTTCCTCAGGAACCTACTTGCTACAGCAAGGGCGATCCTGGCCAACTCGTCGCTGCTGGTGACCAAGGACTACCGCATCCTGGCGCAGGAAGTGGACCGCATGATTTTAGCAATCAGAGCTCTCAGTGTGCATGACACTGGCATCTATGAGGGACTCCAGTGAGGTTGAGGAGCCGTTGGTGGTAGCTGGGACGGAGGCCAATAGATGGAGGAACGGGGCGATCTGTTTCTGTCATTGTCGTTTCGGCTCAGTTGTCCAACGCTGCCTACCGCCGTGCCAATTCAAGAAGCCGGGAAGATGGCACGGCCAGCAGTCAGTAGCAGTTGCGATTACTGGCGACAGGAACAATGTGCTTTTTATCACGGACACACGTTCAGGGAGACAGTTTTTGGTGGACTCCGGCTCCCAGAAGAGCTTCATCTTGCTGGTCAGCGCAGACAGGTCAGAAGAAGCAGCGGTCCTGAGCTCACGGCTGCCAACGGATCCACCATCAGGACATTTGATGAACGGATGCTGATGATATGCTTGCATGGACACAATTATCAGTTTGACTTTGTGGTAGCTGCGTGCTCTGCCCCCATTTTAGGCACAGATTTTTTATGTGCTTATGGGTTGTTAGCCAGTGTTGCCAACAGATGTTTAGTGGATGCTGTCTCTTTCACCTCCTTGCCCTGCACAGCTCGGGGAGCTGGGTCAACAACACTGGCTAAGGTTCTAGCTCCAGGAGGTAAGTACCAGCATTTACTTTCACAGTTCCCAGCACTCATGGTCCTGACTTTTTCAGCTATGGTAACCAAACACAGGGTCGAACATTTCATAACCACAAAAGGCCCGCCGGTGTTCGCGTGACCTTGGCACCTGGATGTGGCCAAACTGGCCAGCATGCATGAGGAGTTTGCCAACTTGGAGCAGCTGGGCATTGTCAGGCACTCCAACAGCCCGTGGGAATCCCCGCTACACATGGTGCCTAAAGCCGACGGGTCGTGGCGACCGTGCAGTGATTTCCAGCACTTGAACAACGGCATGGAACACGATCGGTATCCCATCTCGCACAGCCAGGATTTTTCTGTGCACCTGGCTGGGAAGCGTGTTTTTTTGAAAGTGGATCTGGGCCGCGGTTACCACCAGGTCCCAGTGCGTACGGAGGACATTCCCAAAACAGCGGTAATAACTCCTTTTGGCCTTTTTAAGTTTTTACACATGCCGTTTGGGTTAAAGGGCGCTGTGCAAACCTTCCAGAGGACGATGGATGTGGTGCTCCATGACCTGCCTTTCATTTTTGTCTACTTAGACGACATTCTGGTGGCTAGAGCATCTGAGGAGGAGCACATCGCCCATCTCAAAATGGTTTTCCAGAAGTTGGAAGCACATGGGCTTATAGTTAACCTGGTGAAGTGCCAGTTCGGTGTGCCAGTGATCGATTTTTTGGGTCACCGCATTTTGCCGGAGGGCGCGATTCCGCTACCTGATAAGGTACGCGTTGTGTCAGACTTTCTGTGTCCGTAGACCGTGAGGGCCGTACAGGAATTTTTGGGCATGGTCAAGTTTTATAACCATTTCCTCCCCTGGGCAGCCCAGCTGCCGCAGCCGTTGTACGTCTCGCTTAAGAAAAAGAAGCCCGCAGAAAACATCAACTGGCCCCAGAGCGAGTCCAGGGTTTCGCAGACGCCAAAACAGCGCTAACTGACGCCACTTTGCTAGCTCACCCAGCCCCGTTGGCATGGATAGTGCTCACCACGGATGCATCTGATGTTGCCATAGGGGCAGTGGTGGAGCAGTACGTCACCGGTTTGTGGCAGCCACTCGCATTTTTTAGTTGTACTTTGAGCGACAACAAACGCAAATATAGTATGTTCGACAAAGAATTGTTGGCCCTCCACCTGGTTACACACCATTTCCAGTTTTGGCTAGAAGGGCGTGAGTTCACCACGTTTGTGGATCATAAACCATTAACATACACAATGTCCAAGGTCTCGGAGCTGTGGTCGGCCCGACAGTAACGGCATTTGGCTGTGATCTCGGAGTTCACGACCAACATTCAACACATTGCCGGTAAGCTCAACATCATGGCCGATTGCCTGTCGTGCGCGTTAGTCTCCCTGGTCTACATGGGAATAAATTTCCCTGCCATGGCTGCGGAGCAAACTGGGGACGTGGACATTTGCTTGTTCCAGTCCGCGCCTACTGGGTTAAAGCTGGAAAGCAGGGTGGTGCAAGAAGGGTGCCGTCCCTGGCTCTGTGATGTCTCCACCGGTTGCCCGCACCCGGTGGTTCCAAGCTCTTGGCATCGCCGCATTTTTGAGTCAGTCCACTCCCTTTCGCATCCCGGCGTGCGGGTCTTGGTTAAACTGGTGGGGGTAAAATTTGTCTGGCCGTGCTTGCGCAAGGATGTGAAAGAGTGGGCTGCAGCGTGCGTCGTGTGCCAGTGTGCCAAAGTGCACAAGCACACCAGAGCCCCCCTCGAGCCATTCCAAATCCCGGCCAGGAGGTTCGACCACATCTATGTGGATTTGGTGGGACCCCTCCTACCGTCACAAGGTTTCACGCACCTTTTGACAATCATGGACCGCACCACGCATTGGCCTGAAGTGCTCCCACTGGTTTCCACTACATCCGTGGAAGTAGCTCACGCTTTTTTGTCAGCTTTGGTTCCATGGTTTGGATCCTTGTCGGACATCACTTCCGACAGGGGTCCGCAGTTTGTTTCGGAACTCTGGTCCGCGATAGCCCAGAGCCTGGGGGTCAAAATCCACCGCGTACAACCCCCAGGCTAACGGGTTATGCAAGCAGTTTCATAGGTCGCTTAAGGCAGCTCTCAGAGCTTCGCTCACGGATGCAAATTGGGTTGACCACCTGCCCTGGGTTCTTTTAGGGTTGCATTTCGCGCCTAAGGAGGATCTGGCAGCCTTCCCGGTAGAACTCATTTTTTTTCTCAGATGCTGCAGATTCCTGGGAGTTTTTACCAGAAAACTCTGCACCCGGGTCCGACCCACTCGTGCAATTTTTGTACAGTACGGAGGCTGTTAACGTGCTGGGCCCAGTCCACCATTGTTTTCCCTGCACCTTTATCCTGAAAAGCTTACAGAGCACCAGGTTTGTTTTTGTCAGGCACGATGCACACCAGACCCCACTGCGCCCACCACACAACGGACCGATCAGTGTGCTGGAAGTCTAACACAAAACGCTTTGCCCCAGTTTCCAGCTGGGGCAAAGCATTTTGTGTTAGACTTGGTGGGGGGGGGGCATAGGGAGACCGTCTGCATTGACAGGCTGAAGCCTACTTTTGTTTTGGCAGACGAGCAGCAAGCTCCCCGGCAAGGACGCCCACCTTCGGTGGCTCCGCAAGTTGATGTTCCCTCGGTAGAGACCTGCGCTTGTGAAGCTAATATGTTTCCCCCCCACCCTCTTTCCCTCCACAGACTGATGTACCTGCCTGCACACCTCACCAGCAGGGTCTTTCGACCGGACCAGCGATCCCCCGCTACAGCTGCTATGGGCGCTGGCTCAAGCCCAAAGGACAGGGGGTTAGTTCCCTTTCTGGGTGTTTGGGGGGGGCTATGTGGTGGCACTGTGTGGGGGGTTCTCCACCCAGAATCAGAAGCCGGGGGGGGGGGGGAGATGGAACAAAGAACTGAAGGAGGAAGTGGCACCGGGGGTGGGGGGGGTCTCAGATGTAACAGAAAGGACTATCCACCCCTCGGGGAGTTCAGGAGACACCGAAGTCGCTAGAAGAAGAGAGGGTGTGAGAAGCAGGGCTGGTGTTATGATGTTAATGTGGCATGCATGTCTTTGTGCACTGAGGGTATTGTTAATGACATAAAGGTTATAAAAAGGATGCGCCCAGAGACCCAGATAGAGTATCTTCTGTACTTGATGTTGGAAGGTGAATTAAGTTCATGTGTCGTTCAGCTCGCTGCCTCATCTGCTTTCATCTTCCACCACAGCATCATTACAAGCTGGAGGCAGGAGAAGTCATAAATTTTGACTCTTTCTTTGTTTGCTCGCGGCAAGTCCTGGGAAAAAAAAAACCATGAGTGCCTGGTATCATTGGAAAGCTTAGAAAACGTACTTTCAAAAAATACATAAATTTTTGTGGAAGACATAACTCCCGACCAATCGAACGCGAGTTTTAAACCTAGCCAAAATATAAATAAATTGGCTTTTTCCGGGTCCATTTTTGCACACTTCCTACAAATGGAAAAAACGTTACCTCAGTTTTGATAATTTCCTCAAAGTGACTCATTTTGCCAGCATGGGTCACATTTGTCTGCCAGGTCGGTCAGTTGTTTTCTTGGTTTGTAGCCATTCTTTAAAATGAGCATAGTAATCTCCTATCAGCAGGGTTGCAGTGGCTTTGGTTTTGTCATTGAGGTGGTCTAGATTATCTGTGTACCAGTCAGTTTGCACACAGTCTGCGGGACTCTGCCCTGGTGGTCTATACATTTGTGATGCTAGAAAAATTCCCAAGTCAGCCTTGGTTCAAACACCAACTAAAATTAACTCACCAAATGCAGTAAACATTTGCTGCCTAAATGACTTTCTGGTACTAAATACAGTACTACTAAATTACAACTAGCCAAACTGATCATTAGCCAAACAGACAAAATTGTCTTGGATGAGGCCCCGGTTTTATACCTTACCTCTTTGTAAGTGACAAGGAGGGACTCAACAAAAAATGAGAGGAACTTATTGAAAATAAATCAACAAAACAGAGAAGATGGTTGATGTCAAGTGGTAGAAAGAGACATAACTTTTGATACGGTGGGGTAAAAAAGTATTTAGTCATCCACCAATTGTGCAAGTTCTCCCACTTAAAAGACGAGAGAGGTCTCCAATTTTCATCATAGGTATACTTCAACTATGAGAGACAAAATAAGAAAAAAAAATCCAGAAAATCACATTGAAGGATTTTTAATGAATTAATTGGTAAATTCCTCGGTAAAATAAGTATTTGGTCAATAACAAAAGTTCATCTCAATACTTTGTTATATACCCTTTGTTGGCAATGACAGAGGTCAAACGTTTTCTGTAAGTTTTCACAAGGTTTTCACACACTGTTGCTGGTATTTTGGCCCATTCCTCCATGCAGATCTCCTCTAGAGCAGTGATGTTTTGGGGCTGTCGCTGGACAACACAGACTTTCAACTCCCTCCAAAGATTTTCTATGGGGTTGAGATCTGGAGACTGGCTAGGCCACTCCAGGACCTTGAAATGCTTCTTACGAAGCCACTCCTTCGTTGCCCGGGCGGTGTGTTTGGGATCATTGTCATGCTGAAAGACCCAGCCACGTTTCATCTTCAATGCCCTTGCTGGTGGAAGGAGGTTTTCACTCAAAATCTCACGATACATGGCCCCATTCATTCTTTCCTTTACACGGATCAGTCGTCCTGGTCCCTTTGCAGAAAAACAGCCCCAAAGTATGATGTTTCCACCCCCTTGCTTCACAGTAGGTATGGTGTTCTTTCTCCTCCAAACACGACAAGTTGAGGTTTTTTTTACCAAAAAGTTCTATTTTGGTTTCGTCTGACCATATGACATTCTCCCAATCCTCTTCTGGATCATCCAAATGCTCTCTAGCAAACTTCAGACGGGCCTGGACATGTACTGGCTTAAGCAGGGGGACACGTCTGGCACTGCAGGATTTGAGTTCCTGGCGGCGTAGTGTGTTTCTGATGTAGCCTTTGTTACTTTGGTCCCAGCTCTCTGCAGGTCATTCACTAGGTCCCCCCATGTGGTTCTGGGATTTTTGCTCACCGTTCTCGTGATAATTTTGACCCCACAGGGTGAGATCTTACGTGGAGCCCCAGATCAAGGGAGATTATCAGAGGTCTGGTATGTCTTCCATTTTCTAATAATTGTTCCCACAGTTGATTTCTTCACACCAAGCTGCTTACCTATTGCAGATTCAGTCTTCCCAGCCTGGTGCAGGTCTACAATTTTGTTTCTGGTGTCCTTTGACAGCTCTTTGGTCTTGGCCATAGTGGAGTTTGGAGTCTGACTGTTTGAGGTTGTGGACAGGTGTCTTTTATACTGATAACGAGTTCAAACAGGTGCTATTAATACAGGTAACGAGTGGAGGACAGAGGAGCCTCTTAAAGAAGAAGTTACAGGTCTGTGAGAGCCAGAAATCTTGCTTGTTTGTAGGTGACCAAATACTTATTTTACCGAGGAATTTACCAATTAATTCATTAAAAATCCTTCAATGTGATTTTCTGGATTTTTTTTTTTCTCATTTCGTCTCTCATAGTTGAGGTATACGTATGATGAAAATTGGAGACCTCTCTCATCTTTTAAGTGGGAGAACTTGCACAATTGGTGGCTGACTAAATACTTTTTTGCCCCACTGTATATTAGAGATTTTTTTTCTCGTGGTATGCCTTGTTACATCCATAAATCAGCAGTAATATGGCGGCCTGGGATTTACTGAGGATTAGAGGGGGCTGGCGAGCCACACTTCCAGTGGTGATACTGGCCAGAATTGACGCCTATTGTCACAAATTCGCATCAAACCAACAAAAAAAAAACAACAAAAAAACAAAAACAAAAAAAAACAACGGTTTTCAATTATGAAAAAAATAAAAATAATAATAATAAAAAAAAAATTGTTAACAATTGGAAATAAATTCAGGCGTCAAGGGGTTAAAGGCCAGGGGTGGAAGAGGTAGTCCTCTTTCGTCGTAGACTCCTGGACCTTGAGCACTGTAGCCCACTGCTGTGTGACTGGTGTACCATTTGTAAGTTATTAATAAAAGACATAAACTGCCTTCCGCCCTGCTCTTCACTTTGGTAATTATGGACACAACATTTGGCGATGAGGAGAATGCGGTTATGGAGCGTGCTGCAATGCGTTTTCGGCCGTTTCTGGAGGCCCCTGACACCTCCTGTGTTGTGGCCTAGGTGGTTTGTGGCGTTTAGCAACTACCTGGTGTCTCTCAACCTCGATGAGTTGAAGAAATTACGAGCAAGGGCAATTTTAGTCCAAAATTTGAGCATGGAAGGGCAGAGGGTCCTGGAAACATTGGGCGGAGCGGAGACTTTTGAGGAGGTTGTAGAGCTAATGGCGTGATATTTTTGCGTGCTGGACAATGTCATCATCCGGTGTAACCAGTTTTGACAACGCCACCAGCGGCCAGGAGAGCCAGTGAAGAGGTATGTGACAGACCTGCGTCAGCTGGTGGCAGAGTGTAACTTCAGAGCTCTACAGGATGAGATGATTTGGGACCAACTGACAGAGCATGTCCGGTGTTCGGCTGCCTGGTCGTGCCTCCTGACCCATTCAGGTGAATTACCGTTGACCACCACCATAGATATTGTCCAGCAGTTCGAGGCGGCTAAGAATATAGCGAGGGACCTTGGCGGAGAGTCATCTTCATCTTTAAACGAGCCTCGGCTAAAGGTGCTGACAGCTGACCCTGTAGATGAAGATGATGTTGAGGAGGAAGGGGAGTACACCTCCGTCATCAGAATAAGGTCTACCCTGGGAACGCCGAGATGTTATGGCTGTGGATCTGCTAGACTCAGATATAAGTCCAGAGAGTGTCAGTTCAATTCAACTTTATTTACATAGCGCCATTTCACAACAACAGTCATCTCATAGCACTATCAACTGTAGGGGGAACCCCCACAGTTGCAGAAAGACCCCAGCAATCAGGCGATCCCCTGTGAGCAAGCACTTGGCGACGGTGGAGGGGAAAAACTCCCTTTTAACAGGAAGAAACCTCCAGCAGAACCAGGCTCAGGGAGGGGCAGTCATCTGCTGCGACTGGCTGGGGGGTGAGGGGATAGAGAAAATGAAATGTGTCCAGCAAAAGGAAAGCACTGTGGGAAATGTGGCCTGCTGCACCATTTCGCACGAGCCTATAAGAACTTAGAGTGTGGGGAACGTGGAAGTGGAGGGGGCTCCTCCACAAAGACCCCCACTGTTGTGCATACAGTTGTGCCTGAGTCCGGTGGCCGTATCTATTGCACGGTATCTCTGGTCGGAGTCGAGGTATCGATGCTGGTGAATACGGGTGCAGTGGCTTCAATTGTGAATTTGCAGACGGTGAAGAGCCTGTTCCCCCGGTACCACATTCAGAAGATGGCAGCCCCATTCTACGGCTATGGCAGGAGTAAGATTGCTGTATTGGGGTACGTCGAGGTGATGACACGTTACAAGTTGCGGAGCATGACGGATGTCCAGGTGGTTGTGACTGCCACAGGATCCAACATTATGGGATGCGACATGTTCTACGGCTTGGGCTTCTCCATCGCCAGTGACACCGGAGAGGAGTGGTCGGGTGGAGGCTTGTGGAACTGACCCCTGCCGGCTGTGGATGATGTGGTCTGGGACGCCGATTGGTCCGAACTGGGAGAAGACAGCGAGGAGAACCATCACAGGGCGCCTCCCCAGGATGGACCCAATGCCAGAGCCCAAGTTACCCTGGGTGTGGGAGCTAGGTGGCTGGACGGGGCCCCTGGGTTGGTAGGCAGGACCGAGAGATCAGCGCTGAACAGCACCAGGGCTAGACTGATAGGTGCACATTTGAAACACACCAGGAGACGGCCCTCGAAAAGGGCTTCAGGCCGGACCGGGAAGAATACCGGGCCCAAATGGGAAGCCCCCCCACGCCGGAGGGATCCGGAGAGACTTGTTAGAGCTCCCCTGGTGGCTGGTGATATGGTTCGCCCTAGGGTAAGAAGCTCAGTGGAGGGGGTCCCATAGACGTCGTGGGCTGTATGATGACCAGGGGCGACTGCAGTGGAGGCCACCCGGAGAGACGGCTACTTGGGCCTGTTGGACGGAACGTGGAGACACCCCAGCGAGCTGCGTCGGGTGATGGTGGAGAAGAGACGACGTAGCCCATCCCCAGAGACTAAAAGGTGGCAACGTTCTGGCTGGGAACCACGGGATGGTAATCCTGGTGGTGGTGGTGGTGGTGGGGTATTCCACGAGCTGTGTGAAATGACTGTGAGCTGTTTGTTTGAAGGAACATGTTCAGTGATTGCTTCACAAGTCATGCTGTATATAAGTTAACTCTGCTGGGTTGTGCACCGATTGTGTTTGATATATTGATTGGAGTGTTTAATTGACTGTATTTGGAGAGACTATATATGTTATATATACTGTATATATGTATAACACACACACACACACACACACACACACACACACACACACATATATATATATATGAACAAAAGTATTGTAGAAAGGAACAAAAGAGATGACATGAAATTACTGAATTTGGTTTTGAATTTTCTTCTGACGAGTATTAGTTTATAATAGTTAACATACAGTGAGATAAAACCTGTTTAATAATTGGGGTAAGAGATAGGTGCTCTGAGGCTCGACCTGGTGTGTGTTAATGTGAAAATGTATAGGGCTAAATTGAATGCCTCAACACTGTTTCATTTTGTGTGCTCATGTGTGGGGTGTGTTGGGGTGGGAGGCTGCCAGTAGAGTTGGGTTAAGTGATGGATGTGTGTGTTCATTGTTTAGAAGTTATCGTGTATAGGTGTATTTACTGTTTGTTCTGGGATTATTTTCTTTATTGGGAACACGGCTTGTTTTATGTTTTGGGCTGATGAGGAAAGCGTCAGAATAATCCGCTTAGCCGTGTAGGGGGCGCTGGTAGTCTACCTGGCCCCCCAGCTTTAGTTGTATGACTGGATAGATTATTTGTTTATTTCTGTATATACTGTTTTTCCCCTGTTAGTGCGTGAGTCGGGTTATAAAGTTGGGTGGGGTAATCTGTGTGACTGCATTTTTTTGAAGGGGGGGAAATGTTACATCCGTAACTCAGCAGTAATATGGCATCCTGGGATTTACCGGGGATTACAGGGGGCTGGCGAGCCACTCTTCCAGTGCTGATGCTGGCCGGGATATTAAAGGCCAGGGGCGGAAGAGGTAGTCCTCTTTCATCGTAGATGCCTGGACCTTGAGCGCTGTAGCCCACTGCTGTGTGACTGGTGTACCATTTGTAAGTTATTATTTAAAGACAAACTGCCTTCTGCCCTGCTCTTCACTTTGGTAATTATGGACACAACATGCCTAACAACAGAATTTTTTCTTACATTTTGCCTTAGTATTTAATAACTTAATTTATTTAGTTGTTTTGCAGTTGCGGTGGCAGAGTGGTTAGCACTGCAGCACACAGCAACTCACCCTTGGCCGGGGGATCCTGAGTTCAATCCCAGCCCCCGACCAACAGTGATCTGTGTGGAGTTTGCATGTTCTCCCTGTGTCTGCGTGGGTTTACTCCGGGATTTCTCCGGTTTCCTCCCACATGCCAAAAACGTGCAAGTTAGGTTAATTGGCATCAAACTGGGGATTCTAAATTGTCATTAGGTATGACTGTGAGAGTGAATGGTTGTCTGTCTGTCTCTCTGTGTTGGCCCTGCGATGGACTGGCAATCTGTCCAGGGTGTACCCTGCCTCTCGCCCACAGATGCTGGGATAGGCTCCAGCCCCCCGCGACCCGAAAAGGATTAAGCGGAAGAAGATGAATGACTGAATGAATGTTTTGTAGTCCTCCTACAGCTAGCAGGCTGCTGTCTGCTCAGTAGTTGCAGTCGAAAACCCTGCAAGTTCAGGATTTGTAGATGAAGCTGCAATTTTTTTTATCATCTCACAGCCATTCCAGGTGAGCAGTCCCAATGATAAATCCAACCTCAGCTCATCCATCTCGATTGTAAGAGACTGATGTTTGCAACAAAGAAACTTGGGAGTGGTGGTCTATCGATGTGGAGCGTTCTTTAACTTCCCCACTGGCATCTCCACTTTGGTTTATATTCTCTCCACCACCTTCTGGTTAGCTGCTTCTGATGAAGTAAAGAGTCAGAAGTATACTGTCCACTGTGAGGCTTTAATAGAAGCTGTAGGGCAACTCATTTTAGAAGTACCAAATGCAGCTAAGTGGGCTAACTCATTAAACCAGGAAAGTGTTTGACGTGTGGACTGTCTTTTGTCAGCTTCCCACTCTGGAAAAGACGGTGCACTACACAGCATTAGAATTCTCAGATGGTAAGAAGCATTGGCCAGTTACTGTAATTAAGACTATAATTATTACCGCTGCCAAGGAGGTTATGTTTTTGCCGGCGTTTGTTTGTTTGTCTGTTAGCAACATTAGTCAAAAAGTTATGAACGGATTTTGATGCAATTTTCAGTAAAGGTGTGTAATGAGACAGGGAACAGATGATTGGATTTTGGTGATGATCTGAGAGTGCATACCTCTACCAAGGGCTTTGTTTGTATTTGTGCAGCAGGATTACACAAAAACTACTGGATGGATTTGGATGAAATCTTCACCAGAGGTGGTTCTTGGGTTAGAGCCAAACCCATTACATTTTGGTGATGATCCGAGAATGCATACCTCCGTCAAGGCTCTTATCTTCTCACAGTGTGCTAGCAACAGTACTTCAAAACTACTGCACGGACGTCCAGTAGATGACATTGATGCAGTTTTCGCCAGAAGTAGCTCGAGGCCTGCACACAAACCCGCTACATTTTGGAGGTGATCCATGAGGGACAGAAGGAGCCTTGGCAGAGGTATGCGCTCTCTGAGTGCTTTTCTAGTTAGACTTGTGAACCTGTGAATACATTAAACATTGCGGTACAGTTATATATATTCACTCCCTTCAAACTGGTCTGAATTAACTGCTGTATAATATAACGTGGATGCTGTGTGACCCCTATAGAGAACTGAGAGATTTAACATTTGCTAATAATTTCCTGAAATTCACAAAGTGCCAGTATCTGACTGGCATCGTTTTAGGGATGGCCTGCAGTTGAGGATGATGGGATTTCTTTATTGAATATTGTACGTATGACAGTCTCATTTCTTGCCCGTGGCCTGCACTGCAATATTCTCGCCCACAAATTCATTTCAGTCTGACGTTTTAGGCCCAAATATAGCCCAGGATTTTATTGGCAATTCCAGACTGAAATATTAATGTCCTAAAGGGTGAAGTGTTTTTCAGCCATTAATAGAAGGAAAGTCAGCCAGTGCAGGAGGCCTCTGTTTATACAGTATAAACCACTACTGTGTTATAATCAGCTCATGATTCTGAACAGAGCTGTGGGCTCAGCAAGTCACTGCATAATGGTTTCTTTGGTCATGCTCTTCTGCTACTGGGTGTGGATCTGAATTTCCTTTTGTTACCCAGTGGGTGTCGATCTGTGAAAAAAAGAACTCATCTCACTAATCATAACACAAAAAACACTTTTGAAACATGCTCCCATCTTTCATTAAGTTGGTAACCACAGTGCACTTAGCATATTTTCTCTCTATTAGAGCAGGGTTAAGTGTAAATCTATGGCCGTCTTGAAAGCAGATGGACAAATGACTCCTGCATGTGCCATATTGAATGCTGAGGTGTCAAAGACACACCTCTGACTTTCACCCCCTGACACATTAACTCCTTCAGGAGCAATAAACAAGCGAAGTCTTAATGGTGAGGACCCCGGTGAGCAGAGTGCAGCTGTTCCTTCATTTAGCCCATGTTTGTTTTCACAGTTTGTTTGTTTATTGGAGTGTTTTTGCACCTGCAGCGTGGACACTTTAGGGTCGTGAGAATGGTTCAGGAGAATGTATGTCCAGACCTGAAACAGGAGCGGCCACACTGCCATTAACACACCGTTATAGAAGGCCTTTATTTATGGGGATTATTTCAGGTAAACACTTAGCAATTAAGTAAACACTTCAATTAAATGTTTACTTAAGTGTAAGCAATTAAGTAAAAATTTCAAGTAAACACTTAGCACTGGCGATCTGCCCAGGGTGGCTGCCTCTCACCCAAAGATGCTGGGATAGGCTCCAGCCCCCCCCACGACCCGAAAAGGATTAAGCGGAAGAAGATGGATGGATTTAGCAATTAATGTAGAAATAGAGGATAAATGTAGGTCATTTCATATAAAATCAACCAAATCTGAAAAAAAAAGTTCCCACCTTTTTCTTTTTTTCCTCTTCTTCTCTCTTTGGTTGTCCATCGATAATGTGATAGCGACATCTTCTCTGCTGCCCTACATCAGTTGCTGTATTGGGGATGTCGCTGGTGGCTGCATATCTCCCACTGATCTCAAATGATCTCTCACCAATCATCACTGGGAGATTGTTGAGCGTTCCTTGAGCTCTTCTTGACCACTCAACAATCTCATCGATCTTTCAATGATCTCTCAGCGATCTTTCAATGAATGTCAAATTTTTCCACCCTAAAGGTAGAGATGGCTGAGAGATCAATGCAGGATCACTGAGCGTTTGATGAAAGACCAAAAGAGTTCATTAAAAAATTGCTGAAAGATCATTGGGAGCTTGATGAGATCATTGAGCACTCCTTGAGAGTTCATTGACAGATTCTTTTGCTTTGGTGATCATTGAGAGACTGTTTTGGTGTAAGTCAAAACAACCTCTCAACTGTGGCAGCCATGGAGATCACTGGAAGATCACTGAAATCTTGGCGATCACTGAGATATCATTGAAAGATCTTTGAGAGAGCTGGCCTTTTTTCATCTTTAAATGATCTCTTAATGATCTCCACCCTTTGTAAAGGGGGAAGAACACACACACACACACACACACACACACACACACACACACACACATACATACTGGACATAAAAAGTCTACACACCCCTGTTCAAATGCCAGGTTTTTGTGATCTAAAAAAATGAGACCAAGATAAATCATTTCAAAAAATTTTCCACCATTAATGTGACGTATAACCTGTACAACCCTATTGAAAAACAAACTGAAATCTTTTAAGGGGAAAAATCAAAAATAAAAAACTTACAATAACCTGGTTGCATAAATATGCACACCCTTAAGCTAATACTTTGTTGCAGCACCTTTGGCTTTTACAGGCTTTTGGCTTTTGGCTTTTACAGCACTCAGTTATTTTGAGTAGGAGTCTATCAATATCGCAGTGGGCAATATTTGCCCACTCTTCTTCGCAAAAACACTCCAAATTTGTCAGATTTTGAAGGCATCTCCTGTGCACAGCCCTCTTCAGATCACCCCACAGATGTTCGATCATATTCAAGTCTGGACTCTGGCTGGGTCATTCTAAAACCTTAATCATCTTCTGTTGAAGCCATTCTTTTCTTGATTTGGATGTGTGCTTTGGGTAATTGTTGTGCTGAAAGATGAACTCCCTCTTCATCTTCAGCTTTCTAGCAGAAGCATGAAGGTTTTGTGCCAACACTGACTGGTATTTGGAACTGATCATAATTCCCTCCATCTTGACTAAGACCCCAGTTCCAGCTGAACAAAAACAGCCCTAAAGCATGATGCTGCCACCACTATGCTTCACTGTAGGTATGGTGTTCTTTTGGTGATGAGCAGTGTTGTGTTTGCACCAAATATATATACCTTTTGGAATTATGGCCAAAACGTTCAACCTTGGTTTCATCGGACCATAACACATTTTCCCATATGCATTTGGGAGATTTCAAATGTGCTTTTGCAAAATGTAGCCGAGCTTGCATGTTTTTCTTCGTAAGATAAGGCTTCCATCTTGCCACCCTAGATGGGAGATTGTTGTCACATGTACTAAGCAGCCAGTACTTGTCAGAAATTCCTGCAGCTCCTTCATTGTTACTGTTGGCCTATAGCAGCCTCCCTGACCAGTTTTCTTCTCATCTTTTCATCAATTTTGGAGGGACATCCAGTTCTTGGTAATGTCACTGTTGAGCCATATTTTCTCCACTTGATGATGACTGTCTTCACTGTGTTCCATGGTATATTTAATGCCTTGGAAATTCTTTTGTACTCTTCTGCTGGCTGATACCTTTTAACAATGACATCCATCTGATGCTTTGGAAGCACTCTGCGGACCATGGGTTGTGCTGTAAGATGTGACTACAAAAATGTCAGGAAAAGCCTACTAGAACAGCTGAACTTTATTTGGGGTTAATCAGAGGCACTTGAAATGGTGGCAGGTGTGTGCTGACTCCCATTTAACATGAGTTTGAATATGATTGGTTAACCTCTTGCACTCCGGTGTACCGCGGGCGGACACGTCTCTGCATCCTAGAGCACACGAGGGCGCTGCGTCCTAGAGCGCACTGAAAAAAAAAGCTGCATTTCCGTTCTTCCACTACAGACAGAGCCGTGAACAGAAAGCCAAAGGAGTGCTTTGATTGGTTTAGATGTGATTGACCTCTCATTCAACTAATAAGAGCCTTGAATTGGGTTTCTGAAACCTTGAAGAACCAATGACTGAAAACCTAGCAAGAAGGACCCGCCTACCAACGGCTGCGAATACAGCCAGCCAATTGAAGCACAGAAGTTCGAAAGCTGTTTTGTGTAAGGCTGGGTGACACACAGGCGTTCGACAGTCTTTTTTCCTAACTACTGTTCTTATTTGTTTTGAAAAATCGTTCGCCAAAACTGCAATCATGGAAGCACAAAACCGCAATAATGGAATTATGGTTTGACCGGGTTGCATGACCAGAACCACGAGTTTGTAACAAGTGGACCAGCTTCATGTTCGTCTGACAATGAGGAAGAGAAGTTCGCCAGCGACTTTGCTGTTGTGGACAGGTAAGTGTTATAAGCGAAATTATTCTCTATCCCTGAAAATTGTAATCAAAATGACTTTTGACCGATCGGTAAATTACAACTGTGCGTTATCGCAACATGACGGACCCGGACCGCTCCGGTCCGGGTCCGTCATGTTGCGAATGCCCCCCCCCCCCTCCGCTACTCTTCTGTAGCGGATTGCAGATATATTGCAGATATTTTAGTGCAACTGTGCGTATTAGACTGCGGCGCGCCGTCACCGCTTTCCGTCATGTAGCGATGGGCGATGTCTGTCCTCTGTAGCGGGGGGGGGGGGGAGTTGTTATGTTCTACATTACAAATATTCTAGTATAATTTTTAGTGCACTGTAGGTTATTTTTTCTTGTAAAAAAAAAAAAGCCACACATTTTTTATGTGGCATTCTTCTTTGTGTGTGGTGGCTTGTTTGTTCATTCATTCATTTATGAATGAATAAACACCCCCACCCCCCCCCCACACACAGCCCTTCACCTTTCATTAGAGCCCAAGATGAAGCTTCTATATTGAATCATTCAAAAGTTACAGACGTTTTTCCAAACTGTGCCATTTGGCACAATTTGCACAGTTCAAAAAACGCCTGGGAACAACCTAAGAAAAAAGCTGTGTAATATATTAATTTTTTGTGGTATTGTTACAAAATTTGGACCTCAGCTGGATAACACTTGGTTCTACATTTCTGTCGCATTTTCCAGCCAGTATCTGACAGCTGTGTGTTATTTGCAAGCATTTGTATCCAAAAAAACACCCAGGCGAAATTTATTTTCTTCAAGTTCAGTATGTTTAGATGACTGTTACTCAGTGGCAGGAGCACTTAGAGAGATTATGACTGTTTTGCCAAAAAATTCAAAGTGTTTTCTTTTAAATGAGACCAACCCCATGAAGATGCTGCAAAGGGTTGAAGAACAGCTTTTGATTTACTTTGGGTACGTTATTTTTTGGCGTTTTTAGGGAAATTGACCAGAGTGCAAGGGGTTAATTTTGAACACGGCCACATCCCCAGTTATAACAGGGTGTGCATATTTATGCAACAGGTTATTGTAAGTTTTTTTTATTTTTCCCCTTAAAAGATTTCAGTTTGTTTTTCAATTTGGTTGTACAGGTTATAGGTCACATTAATGGTGGAAAAAGTTTTGAAATGATTTATCTTGGTCTTTTGGGACCTTGGGGAAGTCAGGTTATTTAGCACCTCAGACAGAGACAGGGAATAAGCATGGGAGAACAATGCCCAGGAAGGACAGAGGGGGTTGAATGCAGTGTAGTGTAAATATCATGCTGTGTGAGGTGAAGTGCCATGAAACTTGTGAAGTGGGACTTGGGATATAGAGAGGAGAGCTTGCTGTAACCATTCAGTCCATTCTGTGCTTGTGAGATGTGAATGTGTAATAAATTGTCATGAATCTGCCTCTTCATTTACACACTCCACAGTCTCATTTTTTACATCAGAAACACCTAGCATTTAAACAGGGGTGTGTAGACTTTTTATAGCCACTGTATATATACACAAAAATCCCCAAAAAATATTACATAAAGGTTATAAATTAATTTGCATTTGATCGAGAGAAATAAGTATTTGATCCCCTACCAATCAGCAAGACTTCTGACCTACACAGACCAGTTATGTATCCAAGAGGCACATAAATTATTCCTGTCCCTTTAAGAAAGTACTCCTAATCTCAATTCATTATGTGTATAAAAGACTCCTGTCACAATGAATTTCTGCAATTCAAACTTCTCCACCACCATCGGCAAGACCAAAGAGCTGTCAAAGGACATCAGAGACAAGATTGTAGACCAACACAAGGCCGGAATGGGCTACAAGAGCGTCAGCAAGAAGCTTGGTGAGAAAGAGACCACTGTTCGTGCAATAATTCGAAAGTGGAAGAAATATAAGATAACAGTCAATCGCCCTCACTCTGGAGCTCCATGCAAAATCACACCTCGTGGGGTAAGGATGATTCTGAGAAAGTTGAGGGATCAGCCCAGAATTATACGGGAGGAGATTGTTAATGATCTCAAGGGAGCTGGGCCCACAATCACCAAGAAAACCATTGGTAACACACTTTGCTGTAATGGACTAAGATGCTGCAGTGCTCGCAAGGTCTTTCTGGTCAAGAAGGCACATGTACAGGCTTGTCTGAAGTTTGTCAGTGAATACCTGAATGACTCAGCGAAGGCTTGGGACAATATGGTGTGGTCAGATGAGACCAAAACTGAGCTTTTTGGCATGAACTCCACTTGCCGTGTTTGGAGGCAGAGTAATGCTTAATATGACCCCAAGAACACCATCCCCACTGTCAAACATGGAGGTGGAAACATTCTGCTTTGGGGCTGTTTGTCTGCTTAGGGTTATGGGAAGACTTCACCACATTGAGGGGCTGATGAACGGGGCCATGTACCATAGAATCTTGGATGAGAACCTCCTGGCCTCAGCCAGAACACTGATGATGGGTCATGGATGGGTCTTCTAGTATGACAATGACCCAAAAGATATAGCTAAGGTAACAAAGGAGTGGCTCAAGAAGAAGCACATTAAGGTACTATAGAAACTAAATCCCATAGAAAATCTGTGGTAGGGAGCTGAAACTTCGAGTTGCCAAGTGACAGCCTGAAAACCTTCAGGAGTTGGAGAGTATCTGTAAGAGGACTGGACCAGAATCCCTCCTGAAATGTGAAAGAACCTGGTGACCAACTACAAGAAACATCTGACCTCTGTGCTTGCCATCAAGGGTTTCTCCACCAAGTGCTACGTCATGTTTTGCTTGGGGATCAAATATGTATTTCCCTCCGTTAAATGCAAATGAATTTATAACCCTTATTTAATATTTTACCTGGATTTTTTTTTTTTTGTTGATATTCTGTCTGTCTCTGTTAAAATAAACCATAAAAATTATGGACTTTTCATTTCTTTGCAAGGGAGTAAACTTACAAATTCAGCAGGGGCTCACATAACTATTTTCTCCACTGTCGCTAGCTAGCTAGATTATGCAGAAGCTGCTTTTTTGAGATGTTAGGAGCTTGTTGAGAGATTGGGAAAATTTTTGATCTCTCACTGGTAACCTAAAGATCTCCATCTGTGTAAAAGGGCCCTGATTACTATCTAAACCTCAAATCTCTCTTCCATTTATCTCTATTCAATTAATTAGTTAGTTATTTAGTTAATAATATGATATCATGATTTTGATTAATAATCCAAAAGGGTTCATATTGTCTTCTAAAATAATTATAAAAATATTTTCACTGTCTGATAGAAAATATTTTTTATAATGATTTTGATTAATTTGTCATATGTATATCTTCTAGCCATGATTTCTTTAATGTCAAAATACTTCCTTAATATGAGTGCAATGGTTATTAACAGCTGTTTTTTTGTGGTGTTTTTAGACATATTTTCTGATGTTCCAGTTCAATCCAAACTATGCTGCTGCCTGTAGACCTGTGTAAACCTGGAAAAATTTCTAGTTGGACATATACTGTTCTTCCATTGCTGCCTCTTTTATCTGAACAAAATGACACCTACCTGTTAGCTGTCCACTTGGTGCCCAGTGGCACATGAAGCCTCGACAGAACATTTCCATCAGCTGCTGCTCAGGCGTCACCCCAGGCTCACCATCCTGCTTCATTTCTCTTTCTCTAGTGTTCTTCTCCACATTGTTCTAGGTCTTCCCCTTCTTCTTCTTCCTTCTGCCCATGTTAAATGGCTCCATCGAGACTTGTTGTGCTCTGCTGTAATTCTCTCTTGCCGTCATTATTTTAGGATTCTTCTTATACTGTTGTTGTGGCGATCATATTTTCGTCACCTTTGTTCATCTTCCAAGGTTCACATAGGAAAATGGGTATATAACTAGTGCCTTGTAAAGTCTTCTCTTTGTTTTTCTTACAGTGTTTTTAGTATTCCGTATCTGTTTCAGCCTGATAAAAGTGTCTCTTGCTTTGGCAACTCTTTCCCAGAGTTCTTCAATTTCTCCTCCCTGTTTGGACTCTGTGGCTCCAAGATAAACAATCTTCACTACATCTTCAGTGTTTTCTGTGTTTATACATATGGGCTGTCAGGGCAAGGCATAACTGCTTACCTCAACAGCCAATTGCACTGTTAAAAAAAGTAGTTGTTTCAACTTAAAAAGGCTAGTGTCCACGTTGACTTAAAAAATTAAGTTGCTTGAACTTGAGAATACAAGTTATAATCATTGCAGTTTCTCTTATCATATTCAGTCAACTTAATTTTTTGAATCAACCCAAACATCGTAGCATTTTGAGATTTTTTTATGTAAAATGCATTACAAATAAAATGTATTATTATTATTACATTGTTTTATTGGCTGAAACAACTAGTTACTTTTTTTACAGTGTGTAGTAAACAAACAAAAATTACATTTACTGCTTTCAGCACAGCATAAATTCTCCACACAATTTTAGCACAAAGTTTTGTCTATTCAGGGGCCATTAGCCTATTGATTTTTCTGAGACAGTTGCTCTCAAAATTATCACCACTATTGCAAATTCGATGTTTCTTGTTTTATTTGGGGGGTGGGGGTGGGTGGGTAAATAAGGTCTGATAGTTTGACAGTTTTGAACATAAACATAATTTGCAATTGGGATTGAATGATAAGAAGTTGCAACTCTGAGAAAAATCCCCCATACATTTTATAGTCATCAGTGTATGAAGTGTGTGTGAAATGGCTGTGGATAGCAGGATCTGTAAAGTGCTTTGGTCATCAAGAGATGAGAATAAAAGCGCTATATAAGTGAATGCCATTTGCCATCTGTCTGATTGTTATTTACTTGAAGGCATTATTTTACAGGACATACACTGATATAACCCCAATTCCGGTGAAGTTGGGATGTTGTGTAAAATGTAAACAAAAACAAAATACAATGATTTAAAAATCGTTTTCAGCCAATATTCAATTGAATGCACTACAAAGACAAGATATTTAATGTTCAAACTGATCAGCTTATTGTTTTGTTGCAACTATTCTCTCACTTTGAATTTGATGCCTGCACTCATCACTCATCATAGAAGCTGGGACGGGGGGGAAAGAAAAGACGGGAAAAGTTGAGGAATGCTCACAAAGTGCCTTTTTGGAACATTCCACAGGTGAACAGCTTAATTGGAAATGAGTGTAATGATTGGGTAGAAAAGGATCATCGTTGAAAGGCTCAGTCATTCACAGGCAAAGATGGGGTGAGGTTCACCACTTTGTCAACAACTGCATGAGAAAACAGTCCAACAGTTGAAGAACAACGTTTTTCAAAGTACAATTGCGAGGAATTTTGGGATTTCATTATCTACAGTCCATAATATCATCAAAAGATTACAGAATATGGAGAAATTTGTGCACGAAAGCGGCAAGGGCAAAAACCAACATTGAATGCCTATGACCTTCGATCCCTCAGGCAGCACTGCTTTAAAAACCGACATCATTTTCTAAAGGATATTATCATCTGGGCTCAGGAACACTTCGGAAAACTACTGTCAGTGAACACAGTTCGCCGCTACATCTGCAAGTGCAAGTTAAAACTCTATCATGCAAAGCAAAAGCCACATATAACAACACCCATAAACAACCCCAGTAGCTCTGGGCCCAAAGTCGACTGAGATGGACTGATGCAAAGTGGAAAAGTGTGCTGTGGTCTGATTAGTCCACATTTCAAAGAGTTTTTGTAAACCATGGACTCTGTGTCCTCTGGACTAAAGAGGGAAAATTACTATCCAGATTCTTATCAGCTTGCGTTAAGTTCACAAGCCAACGTCTGTGATGGTATAGGGGTGTGTTAGTGCCCATGGCATGGGTAACTTGCACATTTGTGAATGAACTTTTAATACTGAACTGTACATATAGGTTTTGGAGCAACATATTAGATTTTTAGATTAGATTAGATTCAACTTTATTGTCATTACACATGTATGAATACAAGGTAACGAAACACAGTTTAGCATCCAATCAGAAGTGCAAAGGACAGCAGTGCAGTATATACGTAACCAATATTCAAAAGCTCATCTCGGGTGTAAGATGTAAAAGCAGAGCTGTTCTGAACGAACATACCCGAAATGAGCAGAAATAACACTGCTAGTCCCCAGAATCTGGTAGGACGCTGAGCCTCGCGTTGTGCACGCGCCGCCATCTTGCGTTATAGTGTTACGTTATAGTGTTATATATGTTGCCATTCAAGCAATATCTTCTTCAGGGATGTCCCTGCTTATTTCAGCAAGACAATGGCAAGACAGGTTTTACATGTGGGGTTGTAGCTTAAAATCATTCATTCATTCATTCATTCATTCATTCATTCATTCATCTTCCACTTAGTCCTTTTTGGGTTGCGGGGGGGCTGGAGCTTATCCCAGCATCTTTGGGCGAGAGGCAGGGTACACCCTGGACAGATCGCCAGTCCACCGCAGGGCCAACACAGAGAGACAGACAACCATTCACTCTCACAGTCATACCTAAGGACAATTTAGAATCCCCAGTTTGATGCCAATTAACCTAACTTGCAAAAACAAATAACCTCAATAGGACACCAGAAGAAAAGATTCTTGATATCCCGTGAGGAGATGAATGTCTCTTCATGGTTCACGTATATCCATCCAACCTTTCCAGCTATTCTGAGTGAAGGTTGTATCAACCAATGAAGCCAACAGATTGACCTAACACATAATCCTCAACATACACCAAAATACAGTGGAAGGTAGCAACAATTGATTTCAGTGATTCCACTCGAGTTATGCGGCACAGTGAGGTGAGACACTGCTTCACTACTGAGGAAAGTTAAAGGAAGCAGGGTGTCTAGCAGCCTACACTCGTGCTGAAGCGGCTCTGGCGAGCATCTCCCATTCAGAGGCAGCAGGGTGTGTTTGAGATGTGTGTTTGCGCGTGTTTGGGCAACACAAGGAGGACGGAGGGAAGATTAAGAAGTTCTAATCTCCTCCAACTAGGTGGCAAAGCCCAGTGAGTGTGTGCGTGCGCTCTCGCTGCAGTGATAACAGCCACTACTAGATAAGCAGTAGCTGGTCCCTCTAGTAAGTCTAGCTGGGCTGTAGACATGTACTCTGGGCACCGGAGTTCAAGAGGGAGCACTGAAGAGAACCACGGGCTGGTGGTGTATCACAGAGGTGACAGCAAGCGATGGACAAAGCACCACTTGTTCCTCACCCAGTCTTCCTCTCCCCCTTTTCCTAATCTTTGTGTCCGCCCTCCCTCTTTTCCCCTGTAATCACTCCCCTTTGAATCCTCTCTGTATAATTTAGTAGCAATTCTGTCCTCCCATCCCCTTCTGTCGCCCCTGCTTATGGGGAGACACAATGAGATATGACATTTCATTTGAGTTTCCCACCAGCCGGCACCTTTGCTCCGAGAAATAAATAAATATTTCATTTGGGCAGACAGAGGCTGAGAGGAAATAAAGATGCGCACGCACATGCGGGACAACGCAAACATGCAAGCCATAAAAGCGAATGGGAGGAAAGCGATATATTAGGCATTCATGCTCACACGCAGGCCTTAGTCACTGTGCAGGTTCGACACAGGCGTGCGCGCCAGCACGTGCGTTCTGCAGCATGTAGTGCAAACACCCTAATGTGGACTGTGATAGTGCAATCTCTTGCTTAAAACCGACAAGATGGATAACTAATGAAGATAACATCTCCCTCCGTACCTCCTATCATCCCACCTTTCTCGTTAGACCTCTTTATCACACGCACGCCCCCACCCTCGCTCACTTTTCTCTCTCAATCTCTCTCTGGTCTTACCTAGAGACTCTTGGCTTTATTGTCTTAATTAAAACAGAGCCTGTTTAATTATTTTAATCCACACTACTGCACAACAGGGACTCCTGAGGAGAGGGAGTGCGGCAGAGAAGGAGGAGGGGGCGGTGGGAGGCGCGGGCTGGTGGGTACAGCCCTGACATTTCAAATTAAGCTCTTCAAGTTTAAAAGCAAAGAGTTCTTATCATTTTCCCTCTCATTCATTTTCCCATTCATGCCCTCCTCTCCCTCCATCTCTCTGTGAGTCTGGCCCGTTCCCACTGATCTCCTCGTCCGCTGCCGCTCTCCATCCTCCTCCTCCTGCTCTCCGTTTTTATTGCTCGCCTTTCTTTCTTCCTTCCTCCTCCTCTTCACTACCTTTGAGAGATTAGCAGTTTGAAGAACAGCCTTGTTGAGAGCCTTTTTCAAGTCCAGGACTTCAAAAGAATCTGTGATTATTACAATACTACGTGGAGTCATGTGTGTATAAAAAAAAGCTTTTCTTATCTTAATACACACCCACATGCATACAGCTAGCCCCACAAACCAAATCCTAATTTACACTTCAGGGTGCAACCATACCCAGCATGCTTTGAGTGGTTTATTGGAGTGCTAGAGTGTTTGTGTGTCTGCTTGTTTGCTCTGGCAGGTGAGAACAATGCAGACTGATTCCTGGGTCAAACAGTGACAGCGCTGATGCTATGTCCAAAATTATGTTAGCAAACATATTTCTTCCTGCTTTGGCTTATCCTCACCACGAAGGGCTCGTACAAGCACAGAAAATCCTGAAAACTACTCCTTTCACAAACCACGGGATATACTGGGAGCAAAATACGAGGGCTACTCATTAAAGATTTCCTCTGACCCACTTCCGGTTATTGTAGAAGGCTGAAGTTGCACATCTGTAATAGGTCACTTGGAGATTTGCTGCTCTGAACCTTCTCTTTTCCAGGTTCTAAGGTGGAGTAAAGTGTGATAATGGAGCCGGTTGAATGCAGAGCGGTCATCAGGTTCCTGCACTTGAGAGGCCACACGCCATGGGAGACGTCTGGTGAGATGAAAGAGACTTGTGGGGAGGATGAACCATTGTATGACGTAGTCAAGCACTGCCATCAACAGTCTAAGTGTGGTTGGACATCAGTGGAAACGGCACCCATTCCCAGGCGACCACGGTGTGCTGTTGATGACAACATCTGGTGAGTGGAGACCACAATTTTGGAGGATTGCTGCAAAACCATTTACCAACTAGCACAAGATGTCAAGATCAGTGTGGGGTATGTGGAAAAAAATCATTCATAATGTGTGTAAGTTGTCTGCACAATGGATTCTCCGGTTACTCACACCTTTCCAGACCCAAGAACAAGTCATGTGCTCCCAGGTTCTTTTGGCCATGTGCCAAGAAAACCAGGAGGACTTTGACAGACTAATTACGCAGGGCAAAACGGGTCCATCACTATGATCCAGAGACTAAAGCCTGGTTGAAACAATGGAAGCATTATAACTCACCACTAGGTCTATGAATCATCACTAATTTCCAGAATGGATTTGATTCCAATTCTTGAGATTCTGAATCAATTCAATTCCGATTCAACCAGGGAAATTACCATTTTAACAGCTATTTTATGTGCCAGGCAAAAAAAAAATCTTAGAGACCTAATGCTGCAAATTGTACCAGGAATACTCTAACTTTGTTAATATACATATAAATTATCACATAAAGAACGGACCTAAAATCAGTTACAATAATGCACTTTTTATTATTTAATTTATGATTTCACAAAGTGCTAACAAGTGCTTTCTTTAGTGCAAAGAGTGTGTAGCGTCACGTTAACAACCCAGCGTAAGTAAACAAATTCAATGCATGAAGCATGTAGACATAATCTCACTGTATTTCAGTCCCTCCAGGATTTCATCAGCTGTTTTTGTGATTGTTGCTGTCCAAAAAGCCTGAATTTGTGGGAGCTTTTCCAAAAAGTTGTGATAAAATTAGTAACATTTTTAGAGTTTTTTTTGCACTGGCAATTGTGTGAGGAAACACAGATTTTAAAGTAGCTGCTTTTTTCATAGTTTACAGTGATGCTATTCTATGTATGTATTCTATGTAACACCACAGGAAAAGCACAGGATTGCCAAACATTTCCTGTTAAACAGTGATTTATTTAAAGTTAAATGCTCAGTAAAATTGTCAAAAATGACCAACACTGTATTCTTGCTGAGAAATTAAATAAAAGAGAAATAAAAGAATTAGCTGTTACAGCCATTATAAATTATATTGAATGCATGTTACCATATGGAAAAAATCATGGCAGCACTTTCTTGAATCTTGAATTTGAAAACTAAGACCCCTGAAAAACTGGAGGTCTTCTCCTGTGCTGAAGTCCACAAGGAAACAGTTATGGCTCCTCCACTGACAACCTCTTCCCTTCAGAACGTCTGATGGACCTTGGAGTGGAAATCCAGTCTTCACAGATGTGAAGGGGAGATGACAAAGAGAAGAGATTTCGAAGTAACATTAATAATCATATTTTTAAATCCCCACACCACAGTAGGGTTTAGTAATTTAGTTTCGTTTTTTATTTTTTGTTTATATTTTAACTACAAATTAACTTTCAGTTTTTGAAAAGGGTTACAATTCATTTCCTGAAGATCTGGTCATTTCAGTTTAGTTCTGTTGAGTAAAAATGGCTTGTTGCACTGCAGCCTTTATTAATTCTGCTATTTTAATTTTTATTGTAATTATTATCTTCAAATCTCTCACTTAAGTGCTAGAAGTCCAAAATTAAATATGTCATTCAATACAAATGTTACATGAAGGCAGCTGCCTCTGTCATGAAATGCTGACTAAAAATATACCTTCATTCTGCATTTATTTACGGTGCTTAATTAACAATTAACTATTGTATCCGTAGTTTGTAAAAGAAAACACCATCATGCTGGATGAATTATTAATTTACGACACAAATGTTAAAAAAACAACAATATTTTACTTACCCCGGCAGCTGCAACAGTCTCCCTCTCTGGCCTGTTGTCCGTTTTCCGTGTGTTTAACATTTGAAAAGTGTTTATCAATGGATGACTTTTATGTTCCAACACAGCGCTGCACATAGTACAAAACTGTTTATCCCCACTTTATAAAAAATATTCGGGAACTGTTGAGTGCAGTCTTTAGCCTTGAATTTTATTGATAAATTAATGCTGGCAAGTCTGCTCTGTGGCTGCCAAATGTAAACATGGAAGTATTGTGAGCGTGCAGCGCAGAGAACTCTCGTGTGATTCACTTCAGCTGGTTGCTTGCATTTTGTGTTTCACAGACTGTAAAAGCATTATATTAAAAGATCGATCAGCGGATTTTGTGGATCGATATCGGCTCAGTCAAACGTGGATCAGTTCAAATAGTTGGATCGATCTTTTGAACCCACCCCTACTCATCACCTACAAAGAAGGCATGTGTCCAACCTTTGGTGGGCAAGGGCATGCTAGCAGTCTCTTGGGACCAGTGTGGAGTATTGATGATGAATTTCCTGAGAAAGGGTGCCACAATTACCAGGACTTATTATGCTTCACTGCTCCAGAAATTGTGGAAGGCCATCAAAACCAACCAAAGGCACCTTGGCTAGCCAGCCAAGGTCAGGTTGTCTACTGCCTTGGACATTACCTCACAGGAGTGAAGGTGATAAATTAGTCCACCTAGCATTAGCAGAGTTAGCCATTCACTCATTTGGAGTTGTTTCAATGCTTTTTGTGATATTCTTTCAACTACTCACACCACTCACCCCTGTCCCCAATAATAGTGTCATGATCGGAGCACAGCCAGGGACCGCTCCCACGCTTTGTGTTCATTCTGGTCTTTGTTTTTCTTTATTGTTATTATTATCATTATTATTATTATGTGTCCTTGTGTCCCCCCATCATTAGTCTGTCATGTCATGTCATCCCCTGTTGTCTGTGTTTTATAGTTGTCTTTTTGTATTTGGTTATATTGTTTGAGCCTTGTTTATTTTTACTGTTAATATTATTGTCCTTGTAGTGGATTTAGATTAATGGGTTTATAGATGTTTTATTGTTGGTACAAGTATTAATGTAAATAGGAATGTGAGTAGGATTGAAGATTTATTTTCATTACCAGCACATTAGCTCATTGGGGCACCAGTCCAGATACTGGACAGTTTTATTAACAATTCTTTATTTGTAACAATTAGGAATCAGTCTACAAAAAAACAAAAACAAAAAAACAAACAAAAAAACCCCCCTTGAGTTCTTGCCTGCTTATAATCAAGAAGATGGACATTAAATCAAACAATAACTCCCATATGTCTTTCAATAGTTTAATAAGAATTGTCAGAATAGGTTAACACATTTGGATAACTTTAAAACAGAGAATTCAACATGCATCATGGGCATCATAGAGTGTTATTGAATTACTGAGCATCGCATGTGAATCAAACATTTGTGGAACCAAAGAAACCATAGTTAACTTGGCAATATACTGGAAATTGGAAAACCATAAAATAGCATTGGTTAAGAAAAGTGGATGCAGTTTTATGAAGAAAATGATGAGTAAACTATTTATTAAAATGGAAAATTGGTGTTACTCTGAAAAGGAACGTAGATTAATGAAAAGACAAAATGCATTTTGAAATTCTGATGGGAGTTTGCATGAAATTAAGTTTAAAGAACTTACACCAGGAATATTCTGAAGAATTAAGTTTAAATTAAACAACAGACCATCAGCCAAGCAGAGTCATATTGCGTCCCATGGCAGCAGGCAGTCCATTTGGATCTTGTTCCTTCTGGACGGGTGTGGAGTTCGATGGAAGAACTGGCAGACAGATTCTTTACCACGGTTATGGCCTGCTGCCGAGATCACATCGGCGGATTCTTCAGCAAAGCTGGGCGAGGTTTCTCTTATGCACTGAAGAAGGAATTTGTTTATTGTAAAAGGTCCGATCAGAAAGTCAAATTGGGACAAAAACACTCCATAGATCTGTGTCTTCTGATGCATGTGGCTTGAATGAGTTGGTTTGAGCTTAGAAAAAAATCAGACAAAATCTTCTTGCAAGGTAATTTAAAGAAAAATATTAAAATACGAAAAAATGAACTTTAAAGAAAAGAAAAAAAATTCACAGAGTATTGGAGGCTCTGGGCCTACTTGGATGATAGAAAACAAAAGGGGAGAGCAGAGATGTCTGCTCATTACAGTTTGACCAACGCCCCAAAACTGAACAAAAGGGGAAGATTTTTCGGGTGTGGCAGAATTTCACTGACTTTCATGAAACCTGAGCTGGCCCAGTTACATTGCTCTTTTTTCCCCAGTCATAAACTCAAACTAAAAAAAAGGAAATGCAAGGGAGCTTGGAGGCCCATTGGTCATTTCAAAGTTCAGGGCTTTGTGGGTCTCCCAGCAGAAAGAGGAGGGGGAGAGGCATTTGATATGAGAAGTGAGACTCTCCTTAAGACACATATGTTGCTGAATAAAGCATAAATTCCTTAAACTTTAGGGACTAAGATATTCTACTCAATAATAAGGGAACATACAATGTCTCTACATTGTAACTGTAATTAATTTGTGATAGTTAGCATGCAAAAATGAATTTCTTCCTGAAAATAAAGCAACACATTTCAATTCATATTAATAAAAACATTTGAAACCACAACTGTCCATTCCAGAGTTCAACCATGTCTTCAGTAGTGGATGCTGTCTTGAGAGAAAGTGCAGAGATTCCATTTCAGAGAGAAAAAAAAAAAATTAAATATTCCTGTATCGTCCACCAGATGACACTGTAAAACTGTCTGGCTGTTTACTAAAGAATCTTTACTTCCAAGTCTGGATTATATCAACCATAAATCTGTCATTTGGGACACTCCTTTGCCAAAGAGCAGAAAAGGGAGAATGACTAAATCCTGGAGAAGGGATTAACTTCCACTTTATGGCCGATGGGTCATGTTACAACTCTGGTCCTTGGGTGAGAGAAACAATACAATCTTCTTCAGCAAAGAATGATTTTATTATTGGAACCAAAAGGGGTTAACGCTACAGTCCTTGTGTCTTTAGTCATGTTGTGTCATCCCTTGTCTGTCCTCAGTGGCATTATTATGGTCTGGTATGTGTTCTTGTCTCCTGATTGTACCCAGCTCCTCATGTTTCCGTACCTATAGCCATTCTCCCTCATGTGCATTGCTTAGCCCTTGATTGTTCTCAGCTGTCCTGCATCTTAATTGCTCTCTCCCCTGTATATGTGAGTCTGTCTTTGTTCATTGAGAGATCATTGTCATCTTTACCTCGCCATGCATCCATGTCCTGGTCTTTGAGTTTTTGTCAAGTTTGCTTAGCCTTGCCTGGAGCCTTTGCCTTGCTTAGTTTTTGTTTGTTTTCAGCCCACATACTGCTTTGGTTTTGTCCTGGAGAATTTATTAATAAATTATCATTGCACCTAATCCTGGCTGCACCTTGAGTCCTCCCTCAAACTCTAACCTGCCCAGAGGGAAGTACATGACAAATAGTTAATTTGGGCTTTTATATAATCACATTCAGCCGTTAGTTGTGTTGGTTAGCTCAGTCTGTGTTCGCCATCCGGAGCTAACAGCTAATCAGCTAACATCAGCCTCACAATGGTGTCTGCCTTGCCTCAGCCGAACTTTGTTGTTTGTTTGAACTTCTAAATATCAGGACTTTCACCCCCACAGACCTCCTCCCAGTTTTTCTAGCCCCTGCCGCCGATCTGGTTTATTGTTTGGCTCGGAAAGTGAGACGGCGGAAGAGAGGAAGACGAGCTGGCGCTCTCGTACGACTTCGCAGGAGAGGCTCGCGAACGGCGCTGCCTGGCATATTTCTGTCCAATACCAACTCTCTCTCTAACAAGGTAGATGAACTGAGACTGCTGATGCGTTTTAAGGACCTCGCCTCCTCAGCTGTCCTCTGCTTTACTGAGACCTGGCTCCGGGAAAATATACCGGACAGCGCGCTGCGCCTCGACGGCTTTCAGCTCTTCCATGCTGATCGTGACACAGAGCTTTCCGGCAAGACCACAGGAGGCAGAGTCTGCTTCTACATCAACTGCAGCTGGTGCTCTGATGTAACGGTAATTTCCAAACACTGTTCTCCTGCCTTGGAATTTCTTGTTATCAATTGCAAGCCCTTCTATTCCCCGCGGGAGTTTGCTTCTTTCATAATGATCGCTGTGTACGCCCCTCCCGACGCGGACACGCGCGAAGCTCAGCGCGTGCTCGCGGATCACATTCAACACACAGAGCGGAGTTTTCCAGACTCGCTGATTATTGTGGCTGGCGACTTTAATCAGTGCAATCTGAGCCACGATCTCCCCCGCTACAAACAGTTTATTAAATGCCCCACCAGAGGATTAAACACACTGGATCACTGTTACACCACAGTGAAAGACGCATATCGCGCTGTTCCTCGAGCTGCGCTGGGATTATCTGATCACGTGATGGTTCACCTCATTCCCACATACAGACAGAGATTGAAGCTCACTAAACCTGTTGTGAGCACTACGAAGATACGGACCAGTGATGCTGAGGAGAAGCTGGAAACGTGCATGGAAATATCTGACTGGGGCATGCTTAAAGGAGCCATGCATGATCTGGATGAGTACACGGACACTGTGAACTCATATATCCACTTTTGTGAAGAGAACATTCTTCCATCACGCACCAGGGTGAGTTACTCTAATGACAAACCCAGGTTCACAGCTAAGCTCAGACAGATCAGGAAGGAGAAGGAAGCAGCGCTGAAAAGTGGAGACAGGGACTGCTACAGGGAGGTTAAATACCGGTTTAACAGAGAGCTGAAGAGGGCTAAATCTCTATACTCAGAGAGACTCCAGCAGCAGTTCACTGCTAATGATTCGGCTTCCGTGTGGAGAGGACTGAGGCAAATCACCAACTATCGACCTAAGGCTCCTAAAGGTCAGGATGACAAAGCCCTTTGTCAAAGACTGTCCCAACACTATGCCCGTTTTGACACCTCATCATCTGTGTCCAACTCCCCCCCTCCCTCCAGCTCCACAGCCTCCACATTCTCTACTTCATTTAAGGCACCCCCCCTCCTCCCCCCCTCCCCTTATCATCAGTGAGCAGGATGTGCTCAAACAGTTCTCCAGACTGAACCCGCGCAAGGCCCCCGGCCCAGACGGCGTGTCTCCCTCCACCCTGAGACACTGTGCGAAACAGCTGGCTCCTGTATTCACAGACATTTTTAACACCTCCCTTAAGTTATGCCACGTGCCGTCCTGCCTCAAATCCTCCACCATCATCCCTGTCCCCAAGAAGCCACGGATCACTGGACTTAATGACTACAGACCTGTAGCGCTCACCTCTGTAGTCATGAAGTCCTTTGAGCGCCTGGTCCTGTCCCACCTCAAGTCCATCACCACCCCTCTCCTGGACCCGCTGCAGTTTGCCTACCGAGCCAACAGGTCTGTAGACGATGCAGTCAACCTGGCCCTCCACTCCATCCTGCAGCACCTGGACTCCCCGGGAACCTACGCCAGGATCCTGTTTGTGGACTTCAGCTCCGCATTCAACACCATCCGCCCCGCTCTGCTCCGGGACAAGCTGTCCCTGCTCAACGTGCCTGACTCCCTCTGCAGGTGGATCATCGACTTCCTGACGGACCGGAGGCAGCATGTGCGGCTGGGAAAGACTGTCTCAGACTATACTAGCATCAGCACCGGATCACCCCAGGGCTGTGTACTTTCCCCCCTACTCTTCTCCCTTTACACCAACTCCTGCACCTCCAGCAACCAGTCTGTCAAGTTGATCAAGTTTGCGGACGACACCACCCTCATCGGGCTCATCTCCAACGGCGACGAGTCCGCCTACAGGAGAGAGGTGGCCCAGCTGGCGTCCTGGTGCAGCAATAACAACCTGCAGCTGAACGCTCTGAAGACAGTGGAGATGATTGTAGACTTCAGGAAAGTCACTACTCCTCTGCCCCCCCTCACCCTCTCAGGCTCTCCCATCACCACTGCTGATTCCTTCCGCTTCCTAGGCACTACCATCACCAGGGACCTCAAATGGGAGCCGACCATCAGCTCACTCATCAAAAAAGCCCAGCAGAGGATGTTCTTCCTGCGGCAGCTGAGGAAGCTCAAGCTACCCACCAAGATGTTAGTGCAGTTCTACACAGCCATCATCGAGTCCATCCTCACCACCTCCATAACCGTGTGGTACGCAGGAGCCACTGCCAGGGACAGACTAAGGCTGCAGCGCGTCGTGCGCACTGCTGAGAAGGTGATCGGCTGCAAGCTCCCATCTCTCCAGGATCTGTACATCTCCAGGACCCGGAGGCGTGCTGGCCGGATCATAGCCGATCCCTCACACCCTGGTCACGTACTGTTTGCCCCCCTCCCCTCTGGTAGAAGACTTCGGTCCATCCAGACTAAAACCTCCCGTCACATGAACAGCTTCTTCCCCTCTGCCATTAGACTGCTGAACACTAAGTGACTTATTGACTCTCGTGCACCATGTACAGCAGCTCAACCAGACTCATGTCAATCATCACTGTTTTCTTCCTGCATTACCGACTGCACTATATAGTTCTCCACAGTATCTGCTGCTGGCTAATATATATTTTAACTGTTGACCAGTATCACTTAATCTTATCCTACACTTTATTACATGTATAGTTTATTTCTCTTATCTTATCATGTTTAATGTTGCAGCATTGTACCGAGACAAATTCCTAGTTTGTGTACTACATGAACAATGGCAATAAACCTGATTCTGATTCTGATTCTGATTCTGATTCAAAAGTGGGAGGGTGGGCTGAACTGGGCTCATGAGTGTTCAAAGAAACATCCTGAGAAAATGGGCTAAAAATGGTGCGGAAATAATTAAAAGCTGACCAAGATATTTTATTAAGGCCTCTGGGAATTGTGTCAACATGTGGAAAAAGTCCATCATATGTGCCCTTTAAAACAATTAATTTTGTTTAATTTAACATGCATTTATTTGAAGTTAAACCAACTTATGTGCTTTAATTAAAACCCATGTAACTAAAGCAAATAATAAGCACCGGCTTAAGGACGTTGATTAAATTCAACAGCACACAAGTTTACTTTTTGAGTGTTAATTGGACAGATAAGAAATGGGATGGACAGCAGGGGAGAGACACAGAGGAAAGATCACTCTGACTGGGAATCAAACCAGCAATCACTGTGGTTGAACAATGTGCTCTTGCGGTATCCTTCATAACCACGAAGCCACTGGATGCCCTTTTCTCATATTTTAATCTATCTATATTGTTTTTATATGGACCATTTCCACCAATTTGAACATATATATTAGCCATCAGCATTAGTTAGTTAATAAGTTAATCCCTTCCACAGCATGTCAGATACCATGTGGTGTATGGGGCCGCACCTATCTCCATTTCTCTGACCCTAGGCCACACAACTACTGTAAGTAGTGAAAGCTACAGTGGCGGGGCCAGTCCTCTGGTAGCTCTGTGCGCATCGCCATTAGTAATGGCTAAATAATGGCTAATAGTAACTTTTGTCAATACAATCTAAAGTGTGCGAATATTTGGTGAAAATCAGTGTCTCAGTCTAAACTTATACTTACATGAATTACCAGTCTCTACTCCAGTAATGTGTGACCAAGAATTTTGTCCTTCTGTATGAACTGCATAATATGTCTTGGAAAGTTTTAGCAGTCAACAATAACTGCTGACCAAGTGTGTGTTCATGTTTTTTTTTTTTTTAGTCAGTTGCACTGCTATACATTTTCCATCCAAAATGTCCACTCTGACACATTCAGCTATATTTCATCAAGAAAATGTGCAAGTCACATTGTTTTCCTTTGATATCCAAAGTATATGAAAGGCCTACACAAGAAAACTCTGTTCTTGCATATTTTCATTCAACCTGGCTAAGAGGTGAATCAGCAGAAACCTTCCATCCAAATATGTCCTCTCCGACACAATGGTTCTATATTTTCACACTGACTGAACTTGTGTTACCCTGCAACAACAGTACTGTCACCTGTACTGTCACCTGTAACCTTTAGTTCTCATTTTTCAATACATAATGTTTAAAGTTCTGATACATCTTTGGTATAAAGTACATTCGACATTTTGACCCTGTGCGACACAGGCGGCGTAGGTTACTGTGAAATGGCCCATATGCATTACAGGTACATCTCAAAAAATCAGAATATCATGAAAAAGTTCAATATTTTTTGTCACTCATTTCACAAAGTGAAACCCATATATTATATAGATTGATTACACAGAGACTGATATATTTCAAGTGTTTATATATTTTAATGTTGATGATTATGGCTTACAGCCCATGAAAACCCCAAATTCAGTTTCTCAAAAAATTTGAATATTACATGAAATTAATTTTTTAAAAAATTAGGAGGAGAGTTTCTATCAGGAGAGTTTGCTGGCCAATCAAACACAGTGATGCCATGGTTATTAAACCAGGTTTTGATACTTTTGGTAGTATGTGTGTGGGGGGGATACCAAGTCCTGCTGGAAAATGAAATCAGCTTCTCCATAAAGCTTGTCAGCAGAAAGAAGCATGAAGTGTTCTTAAATTTCCTGGTAGACGACTGCGCTGACTTTGGTCTTGATAAAACACAGTGGACAAACACCAGCAGATGACCTCTGTTCAGATAAAAGTAAATTTTGCATTTCGTTTGGAAATAAAATCCTAGAGTCTGGAGAAAGAGTGGAGAGGCACAGAATCTAAGTTGCTTGAGGTTTAAAGTGAATTTTCCACAGTCAGTGATGATTTGAAGAACTCATGTTATCTGCTGTGGTTGGTCCACTGTGTTTTATCAAGACCAAAATCAGCACAGTAGTCTACCAGGAAATTTTAGAGCACTTCATGCTTCCCTCTGCTGACAAGTTTTATGGAGAAGCTGATTTCATTTTCCAGCAGGACTTGTTACCCCCCACACTGCCAAAAGTATCAAAACCTGGTTTAATGACCATGGCATCACTGTGCTTGATTGGCCAGCAAACTCTCCTGACCTAAACCCCATAGAGAATCTACGGAGGATTGTCAAGAGGAAGATGAGAGACACCAGACCCAACAATGCAGACGAGCTGAAGGTCTCTATCAAAGCAACCTGGACCTTCATAACACCTCAGAGACGCCAGAGGCTGATCACCTCCATGCCACGCCACACTGATACAGTAATTAATCCAAAAGGAGCCCCGACCAAGTATTGAGTGTGCACATGGACATACTTTTCAGTCTGTCCACATTTGTATTAAAAAACTATTTTTTTAAAATTAATTTTATGTAATATTCTAATTTTTTGAGAAACTGAATTTGGGGTTTTCATGGGCTGTAAGCCATAATCATCAAAATTAAAATAAATTAACACTTGAAATATATCACTCTCTGTGTAATGAATCTATATAATATATGGGTTTCAATTTCTGAAATGAGTGAAAAAAATGAACTTTTTCATGATATTCTGATTTTTGAGATGCACCCTGTATATTCTCATGCTATATTTGTTATATTTTATTTTCCCTATTTTTAATTAACTAAATTAAAGAACCTTAGTGAGCAAGCTCAAATACCCCAACCATCCCCATACCAGAGTTCTCACAGAACAATGTAATGCATGTCCTCATCTGAAGTAAAGATAAACCTGACATGTTTCCAAAGAAATTAGTCTTTTTCAGAAGAAAAAAAAAATGTTTATAATCAAGTCCTTTTGCTTGTTGGTTAACCTTGCTAACCCCTAATTAGATGTACAGTATGTCCAAATCAAACACATCCAAGGTAGTGATGAGTTGAAGCTTCTGTATAAATTTGGAAATCAATCCAATCAGAAATGTAGCAGCTTCACTGGTGACAACAGAAAATGACAAACGGGCAGACCGGTGGGTTAAAAACATTATACCCTCTGCACTTACATTAAAAACGAAAAAATGAATCTGTGACCAAACACTAAAAAGTATATGTTTGGTCAAACATACGATGAGCTACATTGACAATTCCTGCTCACGTTTAACACCACTTTGACTGATCGTTTCAACAGTTCACTGTGTTTTCATGGTTCTGAAGGAAAAAATAGCAATGCAGCACAGTCATCAGCTGCTTCATTCATGCTTCATCATCACGATTCATCAGCTGTTTGGCTGCCCGCTGACCGGGGTTGCGTCTGACAACACTGTGATGGTACATTCATACCAACTTCTTCTGCAGCTCCTTCTCAGCTGATTTTTTATAAATAATATTTGTGAAATGTTTTGGCATCTCCTGAAAATTGTTATTAAGCTGTTATTTTGCAAATAACTACTAATGCAAACGTATATTTCTGAATTATTGTTATTGACAATGACCAGCCTATTTAGAGGTCTGACACAACATGTTTTTATGGCTACAACAAAACTCTCTGTCTTGCACAACAATGCCTTGAACAAACTGAAGATGTACAGTGCTGTGAAAAAGTACTTGCCCCCTTTCTGATTTCTTATATTTTTGCACATTTGTCACACTTAAATGTTTCAGATCATCAAACACATTTTAATATCAGACAAAGATAACCTGAATAAATACAAAATGCAGTTTTCAAATGATGATTTCATTTATTAAAGAAAAAAAAACCTATCCAAACCTACCTGGCCCTATGTGGAAAAAGTAATTGCCCCTCTTGTTACATCATGAATTAACTGTGATCAACCATACTTTTTGGAAAGCTGAGTTCAGTTTCAGTAGCTATACCCAAACCTGATTACTGCCAGACTTGTTGAATCAAGAAATCATTTAAATAGAACCTGTCTGACAACCTGAAGTAGGCTAAAAGATCGCAAAAAGCAACACCTCCCCACTGTGATCTAAGGAAATTCAAGATCAGATGAGAAACAAAAACCCAGAACAACATCTAAAGACCTGCAGGCCTCACTTGCCTCAGTTTGGACACTGGTCCATGATGGAACAATAAGAAAGAGACTCAGCAAAAATGGCATCCATGGGAGAGTGTTATGATTCGAGCACTATTGTTATTCGCGCTCGGGCCAGCCATCATTCCTGTCAGGCTTTGACAGTGGCGTTATTATCCTGGCTCTCCGAGCTCTTATTGTGACAGCGCTCGGGGAGACTTCCGCTCAGCTGTCAAAGCCTGAACAGCTGTTTTCCATTTGCGGTCGTTAGGGGCTGGCTTCTTTAGCTGACGCCAGCGGCTGCATCCTTGCAGCAGTGTCCGTCGCTGATGGTCGGAGCGATCGTACGTTATGGATTATACTACATTGCCCTTCTGTGGTGTGACCGTCTTATCCTGTGGACCCGTGAGTGAACTTGTTAGCCTTACGCCTCCCTGTGTGTAGACTTGTTTGTGTCATAGCCTCAGTGGCTTGTATTATTGTGATTTTCACCGTAAATAAAGACTCTAACGCAACTCTCTGGTGACAGTGTGGCGTCTTATGGTGGCTCGCAAGGGCCACCGCTTGACAGTACACTGCTGCCAAAAACGGCGTTTGCACGGTGACGTCAACCCGAGACACCTTTCGCCAGTGAGGTTGTGTTAATTGGCCATTGCCCCTTTTTCTTATCTGGGTGCGGTGTGCTGGAGGAATGCCGTCGCGGAGGGGCCGCGCTCGGAGTCCGAGCCACGAGCTGGCGGACGTCCTGGAATATGTGGATGAGACGCTCATCTCTGCTTCCCTCCTCGACTACGACCGCAGTGTACTCTGGTACCTGGACTGTGCTGAGGACTCGCTCAATCATCTTTCTCCCCGCTATGCCAACCACCCAGAAGTCGCCGCGAGGAGGGATGACATCGCCGTGCAACGCGAGATACTCCGTATGGTGGAGGAGGAATACGGCAAGAAGCAGAGGAGGAGGTATTCACGCTCCTCGCTTTGGGATCCCGTTCCTGACCTCGATCCACTCCAGGAGTTCGCACCACCCAGGGGTCGTCGTAGACGTCGGCGCCGCAGCCAAGGGCAGCCCCAGCAAGCTCCTGTTCCGGATCCAGTTCCGGGCCGCCGGGGTGACCCAATCAACCAGCCAGCTGCTGTGTGTGACAAGAGTCCTGCTTCGGCGAGCCCCGTCCATGGGTCCTTGAGAGCGGCTTCCCTTTGTCCTCCCGGGGGGCCCTCTGTTACCATCCAGCAGGAGAAGGAAGGAGCAATGTCCCCTACAGCTGGCACCACCCTCCCTCCGGGAGACAGGCAAGTTCATGTTCACTCCCCTACTTATAATAGTGATCTGTCTTGTCTGACTCCTGGGGGTGGAGTTTGGGGTTTGCGGCCCCCCGAGCTCCCACCACCAGCTGTAGTCATCTGTTCTGAACCTGCTGCCTCTGTGTTTTCCTCCGCTGAGTGGTCCTCGGCGTTAGGTCTACGTCGTCGAGCGAGGAGGAGGCCTGCGGCTCTGGGAATAATTCCGGCCCTGCAGCCACGTTTTGGACAGAGGAGAAGGGTGGACTGCGGTGTGGAGCCTGAGCCGACGAGGAAGCGTCCCCGGGTCTCCATGGAGGAGCAGCCCGAGCCAGCGGGTCGAGGGTCCCCTGCTGCCACGCCATGCGGGTTATCGGTGTGGACATCAGCGCGAGAGGATCCAGCTGCAGAGACCATCATGCCGGCTGCGGAGCCCGACGCAGCTGAGTGGGAGCCCGATGACGAGCTTCTACCCGAACCTGGATCGACGGAGTCCTGGACGGCTCCAGAGCCCGAGTGCAGGCAAGTGGTCTTCTTTGTTTTCCTTTGTGGTGTGTTAGAGCATTTTTGCCTGCCTCGCGGGGAGGCGAGCGAAGGGCAGCCATCTTCTGCGCCCAAACTCGTCTCGCTGGGTGTTGCCGGGGATACTGATCCCGGTCCTCTCTGTTCCTCTGAGCCTCTTCACAGTGTCGCCGGCTTGGAATCTGTCGAGGTCACGGTGCAGGAGGTCCCAAGTTCGGGGGTGGAGGTCGTCACCGATGCGGTGCCGACCCAGTCAGGGTCCGATGAGGCCCAGTGGGGGTCCAACGTGGGGGCAGCTGTGACCCAGCGGGGGTCCGACGCAGGTGCAGCTGTGACCCAATCGGGGTCTGGCGAGGTCCAGTCGGGGTCCGACACGGGTGCAGCGGTGACCCAGTCGGGGTCCGACGCGGGTGCAGCGGTGACCCAATCGGGGTTCGACACAGGCGGAGCTACAATGGCCGCATCGGTGTGGGTCAAGGTCGGTGGAGGAGCTGCAGACCCTTCGCTGCCTGATGTGATGTGGGCTCGTCATCACGATTATTCCCCTCTCAGGAGCCACCAACTGGGGTCGTCAGCGCTGGGGGCCGTTGGAGGTTTTCTTCTTGTAGGCTGGCACTCCCATGTAGTTTCTCTGTCAGGGAGGTTGCCGCATGCTATTTCTCCACAGTTCTGGTGGCTGAGGGATATGGGTCGGCCACCCGAGGAGCTGTTTTGCCTGTTCGGCGCCTTGGGTCGGCCACCTGATGGACTGTGTTTATTACTGGGTGATCTGGTTCGGCCGCTGGAGGACTTGACTCTCGGGGCCTGGGACTGGGTCAGGCCGCCCGACCACGTACTGTTTCCTGTGACCACCCGTCGGCCATCGGACGCAGGGAGACCGCCGGAACTATGCCTGGGACGTTTGGTCTCTGCCTGCCATCGTCTGTCTGGACTGTATGGTGTGAAGGTCATTTGGAACGATAAGTTGGCTGCATGTGTATGTTGATGCTTTTTTTTTCTCTCATCGGGGTGGGGGGGGTTGTAGTATGTTACCTTGTGGGTTTTCATAGGCACTCTGGTGTTCGAGGATGATGTTTGGTTTTTTTTGTTTTTTTGGGGGGGTTAAACAGCACTTTTGTGAAGAATGTGGCACAGGTTTCATGCACTTGGGTAACTTAGAAGCATACACTGATCCGTTGTGGCACTTAAAAGTTTGTGTGAACTGCATGGAGGGACCTTCACTCAGATGAGTTCCTTAAGACCACATGAAGTCGTGCATACTGGAGTTAAACAGTTTGCCTGTGGTCACTGTGGGAGAACCTTTCTGTGTCTGGTAAATTATGTTCTGTATGGTTTGTGCCCCATGTATTGTACCTCTTGCATGTCCTGTAGTGCCTTATTTGTTTCGTTGTTTTCTGTGGGAATGCGATGGGTATGTCAGGGAATGTTTTTTTTTCTTTCTTGTTCTGGGGCCTTGTTGATTTTTGCTCCCTCCTTGCCTGTTCCTCCATTCACTCGCCCTGTGGGTGGGGGGTGGGGGTGGGGGGCTAGGCGTTACTGGGCGTTCGGAGCCTGCCTTTGAGGGAGGGGTACTGTTATGATCCGAGCGCTATTGTTATTTGCGCTCGGGCCAGCCATCATTCCTGTCAGGCTTTGACAACGGCGTTATTATCCTGGCTCTCCGAGCTCTTATTGTGACAGCGCTCAGGGAGACTTCCGCTCAGCTGTCAAAGCCTGAACAGCTGTTTTCCATTTGCGGTCGTTGGCGGCCGGCTTCTTTAGCCGACGCCAGTATCTGCATCCTTGCAGCAGTGTCCGTCGCTGATCGTCGGAGCGATCATACGTTATGGATTATACTACATTGCCCGTCTGTGGTGTGACCGTCTTATCCTGTGGACCCGTGAGTGAGCTTGTTAGCCTTACGCCTCCCTGTGTGTAGACTTATTTGTGTCATAGCCTCAGTGGCTTGTATTATTGTGATTTTCACCGTAAATAAAGACTCTAACGCAACTCTCTGGTGACGGTGTGGTGTCTCATGGTGGCTCGCGAGGGCCACTGCTCGACAGAGAGTTCCAAGACAAAAACCACTGCTGGAAAAAAGAACACATAGACTCGTCTCACATTTGCCAGAAAACATCTAGATGATCCTCAAGACTTTTGCAACAATATTCTGAGGACTGACAATACAAAAGTTGAACTTTTTGGAAGACATGTCCTGTTTTATCTGGCATAAAACTAACACAGAATTTCATAAAAAGAACATTGTATCAACCGCTAAACATGGTGGTGGTAGTGTCATGGTCTGGGGCTGCTTTGCTGCTTCAGGAACTGGACAACTTGCCCTAATTGACAGAACCATGAATTCTGCTCTCTACCAAAAAATCCTGAAGGAGAATATCCGGCCATCATTCATGAAGCCCTCCATTGTGACTGAATTTAAACAATTCTGCACAGAAGAGTGGGTCAAAATTCCTCATTTCATTACAATTTCATTTTCATTGTTATGCAGATGATACACAATTAAGATTCAAAGATTCAGAGGCTTTATTATCATGTGCACAGTTAACACTTTAACTGCCCCAGGTGCCATATGGCGACAGGGACGGTTAAAGGGTGGTTAAGGCTCCCCCTAGTGGTCAAGAGTGGTAAAAAAAATTTTGGCAATAAAATAGTTCAGATTTCCAAGGCTATAACTTAAAAGTTACAAGAGATAATGGCTTACTGTCAATTAGAAAGATGTAGAATATGATCCAAAGTTTCAGACAGGAATAAAGTTATGTATCTAATTTGCATAATGTTGCGGCAGCTATATAAATTACATACCTCAGTTAAAAGTGGACTTTGGACTCATTTACATAAAGAATGGTCCGGGTTTTTTGACGCCAATCTATCTACAGGGGTATGTTTTTATCTAATCTTCAAAGTATATGAACCCGAAAATCAATAAAATGTCAAAAAACTATATATTTTCATATTCACATAGCCGGGGGACGTCAATAAGTTGACACGTGCAGTTGCTGCGCTGTGCCACTAGGGGCACGTGACCCGTCCATTTAATCTGGGCAGTTAAACGGTTAAGAAATGCTACATTTTCTGAGCAATGAAATTCTTACTTTGCCCTCCAAACGAATGCCAAGGTAAAAGGTACAGAAATAACAATTCAATTCAATTCAATTCAATTTATTTATATAGTGCCAAATCACAACACGGGCCGTCTCAAGGCACTTAACAGAAAAGTGTGGGTTTAGGCTACACTCTTAATTTATAGAACCCAGCACAGACCCCTAAGAGCAAACACTGCGGAGACACAGGCGAGGAAAAACTTCCCTTTAATGGGCAGAAACCTCGGGTGGAATTATAACTCATAGAAGATGGCCATCTGCCTCGACCGGCTGGGTTGAGTAGCTACATTCAAAAACAAACATACAAATACAACATTCACAGCCGAACAGTCCAGTACCAAGCCTGGCTAGGCTGCACATACAAGTGAAGGCCTGGCAGGGGCAGCATTTCTAACTAAACCGGAGTGGTGGCTCAGTTGGTAGAGCATCCGCCCCACACCCGGGAGGCAGGGGTTCAAATCCCGGCCGGGTCATGCCGAAGACCATATAAAAGTGGAACTTCCTGCCATCCAGCTTGGTGCTCAGCAATAAATGGAATGGAGGAGGGAACTCTGTGGCGGCGCCTTGCATGGCAGCGGCCCTCTGATTCTGCACTTGGGGTGTGTGTGATTTACACTGTAGATAGGTAAAGCACAATCTCGTTCTACTGTACATGATTGGTTGTACGGTTGAATGACAATAAGGGTGATTTATTTAAATTTTTATTTAAAGGCCTTATCAAAGAGAAAAGATTTCAAGTTGCTCTTGAATAAAGAGAGAGTGTCTGTCTCCCGAACTGAACTGGGAAGATGCTTCCACAGGAAGGGAGCTTGATAGCTGAAAGCTCTACCTCCCAATCCACTTCTAGATACCTTGGGGACCACAAGTAATTTGGATTTTTGGGAGCGCAGAGCTCTGGTTGGACGATAAGGAACTAAGAGTTCTTGCAGGTAAGAAGGAGCCATACCACTGAGTGCTTTATAGGTTAAGAGCAATATCTTGAATTCAGTTCTATATTTTATTGGAAGCCAATGTAAAGAAGCTAAAACTGGAGTAATGTGATCTCTTCTCCCTGTTCTCATAAGGATACATGCAGCTGCATTCTGAATGAGTTGGAGAAACTTTATGGACTTATTTGGGCAACCTGATAAAAGTGAGTTACAATAGTCAAGTCTAGAGGTGATAAAGGCGTGGACAAGTTTCTCTGTATCTTTACGAGACAGGATGGACCTAATTTTAGAAATATTACACAGATGGAAGAAGGCGGTCTTAATGGTTTGCTGTATATGAGAGTTGAAAGACACATCTTGGTCAAAGACAACTCCAAGATTCCTAACAGAAGATGTAGAAGCGAGTGCAATGCCATCTAGTGCTATCTTGCTAAAAAGAGTACTTCTAGCATGTTTGGGGCCAAGGACAATGACTTCAGTTTTATCTGTATTCAGCAATAGAAAGTTGTAGTTCATCCAGGTTTTGATATCCTTAAGACACTCCTAGAGTAAACCCAACTGGCTGGGATCATCTGGACTGATGGATAAATACAACTGAGTGTCATCAGCGTAACAATGAAAATGAATAGAATGCTTCCTCATAATGTCTCCCAAAGGCAGCATGTGTAATGTAACCAATACTGGTCCAAGTACTGATCCCTGCGGAACTCCATAGCTAACCGTGGTCTGAGTAAAGGACTTGTTATGGACATGAACAAACTGCGAACGATCTGATAGATAAGACTGGAACCATCTTAGCGTTGTTCCATTCAGGCCAATTTGCAGTTCAAGTCTCTCTAGCAGAATATGGTGGTCAATGGTATCAAAGGCAGCGCTGAGGTTCTAATCAGGTCATGACACACTAACACAGTAACTCAATCCTAATACTAATGGATGGTAATAACACACATACCAACACACAGTTAGGCAGTTAGGATTCCTTAAGCCCACCTTGATACTAAATATTGTCCTTGTGGGAGGCAACACAGTCATGGGTGAAGAGGCTGTAGAGGATGGGGCTGAGAACACAACCCTGTGGGATACCTGTGTTTGTGATGATGCTGGCTGAGGTCCTGTTACCCATCATGACAGACTGGGGTCTGCCAGTTAGAAAGTCCAGAAGCCAGTTGCAGAAGGTGGAGTGCAGGCCAAGTGAAGACAGTTTGTCGGTGAGTTTGTGGGGGATGACCATGTTGAAGGTGGAGCTGTAGTCGACAAAGAGCATCCTCATGTAGGAGTCTTTATCTTCCAGGTGGGAGAGAGAATAATGGAGTGCTGCAGCGATGACATCTGAGGTGGACCTGTTGGTCCAGTAGGTGTACTGCAGGGGGTCCTGGGTGCCCGGTATGCTGTCCTGAATGAGGGGCAGCACCACGCTCTCAAAGCACTTCATGATGATTGGAGTGAGTGTTACCGGTCTGTAATCATTCAGACAGGTCGGTGGGCTCCTTTTGGGGAGGGGGATGATGGTTGTGGTTTTGAAGCAGGAGGGGACCATGTTCTGGTTGAGGGAGAGGTTGAAGATTGCTGTGAGAACGTTGGTCAGCTCTGCAGCGCATGCTCTGAGGGCCCGCCCAGGTACAGTATGTTGTCTGGTCCTGCTGCCTTGCGGGGGTTGATATTCCTCAGTGCTTTCTTTACCTGTCCTGGTGAGACTCTGGAGGCGAGGGGAAGGGGGGTTGCGTGAGTGTGTGTCTCTTTTCTGTGCTGTGGCTGGTGGTCTTGAAGTGGGAGTAAAAGATGTTGAGATCGTCCGGCAGGCTGTCTGTAGAGCTAGTTGGTCTTCTTGTAGTCCGTGATGTGTTGCAGGCCTTGCCACATGTGTCCCGGGTTAGAAGTGGAGTAGAGGCTGTCCAGCTTTTCTCTGTACTGCCTCTTGGCGGTTGTTATAGCCTTTCTCAGTCCATACTTTGCAGCTTTGTACTCAACCTCACAGCCTGATTTAAATGTACGAGAGCGAGCACGCAGCATCTGACGGACCTGACTGTTGATCCAGGGCTTCTGGTTGGGGAACTTCCTGACCTGTATGGTAGGTACGATGATATCAGCGCACATGCTGATGTACCCAGTCACGTATTCAGCATAATCCTGTATGTTTACAGAAGAGTCCTCTTGGGTGGCTCCAGCTTTAAACACATCCCATTCTGGGCAGGGAAAACAGTCTTGTAGGGTGGTCTCAGTCTCTGGAGTCCAATGCTTAATTTCCTTAATAACAGAGTTTGTTTGTTTCAGCTTTTGTCTGTAGGCTGGGTACATAAACAGTGAGATGTGATCTGACTGTCTGAAGTGGGGGCGGGGTGCCACTCTGTAGGCGCCACATATGTTGGAATAAACATGATCCAATGTGCTTTTATCACGGGTGGGAATATCCACATGCTGGTAATATTTGGGGAGTACAGTCCGTAAATTGCACTGGTTAAAGTTGCCAGCAACAATAAAAACAGCATCAGGATGTTTTGTCTCTACTGCGCTGATGATGTCATGGAGTTTGTTTAGTGCTACTGTGTAGTTGCTCTGTCGACAAGTGTAGACAGCAGCCAAAAACACAGCGGTAAATTCCCTCGGTAAGTAATAGGGACGGCATTTCAGCAGTAAAAACTCCACGTCAGGTGAGCAGTGCTTGTAGATGGTTTGTACAGTACATCTCCACACCACAAGTGGTTTATAAATACACACACACACCCTCCCCTTGTCTTACCAGAGTCTCCTGTTCTGTCTGCCCGGTGTGTTGAGTGTGTCTGTAGCTGAATTGCACTCTCCGGGACTCTGTATGAAAGCCAGGTCTCACAGAAAATTAGGGCACAGCACTCTCTTGTCTCCCGCTGGTCTTCAATCCTTGCTCTTAGTTCGTCTATCTTATTTTCCAAAGACCGAACATTTGCCATTAAGAGATTGGGTTGCGGTGGCCGGCTGGAGCGAGCCTTTAGCCTAGCATGTAGCCCTCCTCTCTTGCCTCGCCTTCACCGCCTTCGGCCCCACCTCTGATGCGCTCTCTTGGGGTCAGCATGCTCACGTGGGCTCAGTGCTTCGGGGCCTTCCTGGGGGTGCTGATGGTCACCGTGGGGGTGGACGATGCATTGCAGGTTGGGTGGTATAAAGTCAGTAAACTCCGTGTGGCTGCTCGACTTCGCGATATCCAGTAGTGTCTGTCGGTCACATGTTAGCAGTATATGACCTCCATGCACTGTAGAAAGAAGAGCAACTATGCAAAAAAGGAGAAAAGTCGGCATTCAGGAGCAGAACGAGCAAAGACGTTTGCCAACGGTGGGCGCCATCTTCATACTTTGCAATTATACTTGTCTATGAACCCAGATGACAGTTATCAATTAGCCAAAGTAGAGGCTTGTCTTAAGGAAATCAAAGCTTGGATGACATGTAATTTCTTGCTATTAAATTCAGATAAGACTGAAGTTGTTCTAGTTGGTCCAAAAAAATCTTAGAAATACCATTCCAAATCATCCTTTTAATTTGGATAATTCTGTGAGGAACCTTGGAGTTATTTTTGATCAAGATTTGTTCTTTAATTCACATATTGAACTTGTTTCTAAGACTGCCTTCTATCATTTGCATAATATTGCCAAGATTAGGAGCATCTTGTCTCAGAGTGATGCTGAGAAACTGATCCACACTTTTGTTAGCTCTAGATTAGATTATTGTAACTCCTTATTATCAGGCTGTCCTAAAACATCTTTAAAAAGTCTTCAGCTGATCCAAAATGCTGCAGCAAGAGCTTTAACAGGTACCAGGAAGAGAGCTCACATCTCTCCGGTTCTGGCCTCCCTTCACTGGCTTCCCATGGAGTTTAGAATTAAGTTTAAAATCCTTCTTCTCTCTTACAAAGCTCTAAATAATCAGGCCCCTTTATATCTAAAAGATCTGATACTACCCTATCATCTTAACAGAGCACTACGCTCCCAAAATGCAGGATTACTTGTAATACCTAGAATCTCCAAATGTACAATGGGAGGCAGAGCGTTCAGTTATCAAGCTCCTCTCCTTTGGAACCAGTTGCCAATCTGGATTTAGGATTCAGACTTGATATCTGTTTTTAAGAATAGGGTTAAAACCTTCCTTTTTGATATAGCCGATAGTTTGGGTGGGATTAGGGTCCCCGTCGTGCTGTTTGCTCTCTACATGTCTGTTCGTATCATCTTCTTCTCTATCCCCTCACCCCCCAGCCAGTCGCAGTAGATGACTACCCCTCCCTGAGCTTGGTTCTACTGGAGGTTTCTTCCTGCTAAAAGGGAGTTTTTCCTCTCCACCGTCGCCAAGTGCTGCTCACAGGGGATCGCCTGATTGCTGGTGTCTTTCTGCAATTGTGGGGGCTTCCCCTGCAGTTGAAAGTGCTATGAGATGACTGTTGTTGTGAAATGGCGCCATAGAAATAAAGTTGAATTGAATTGAATTGAATTGAACGACGATTTAAAAGACTCATTACCAGCTGTTGGCACCAATGGTGGCAAAACCAGTTGTTAGGTTTAGGGGGCAGTTAGGGAGCAATTACTTTTTCACATAGAGCCAGGTAGGTTTGGATAGCTTTTTTCCCTTAATAAATGAAATCATCATCTAGAAACTGCATTTGTATTTACTCAGGTTATCGATGTCTAATACTAAAGTTTGTTTGATGATCTGAAACATTTAGGCGTAACAAATATGCAAAAATATATGAAATCAGGAAGGGGGCAAATACTTTTTCACACCACTGTACTTGCACAAATATGCACATGTGTAGCTCTGTACAGTGCACTTTGTGTCTTCATCTAAGTGAATAGGGAGACAGTCTGAAGAGTTTCGCTCCCTGTGGACCACCAGAGAGAGTGAGACTGCAGAGACAGAGAGGTGGTGGTGGTGGTGGGGGGGTGAGTTACCTCTGACAGATAGGAAATGGCAGGGTTGGGGCGGCGAGTGCAGCGGAGAGGATACATTACATAATTTGTGCTCCTGCCTCCGCTTTTCTCCCTATTCGCCGTCTGATTAGTCTGACCTTGATGCAGCAGCAGCTCGGCCTCCTCCTGTTGAACTCTGGGTAATGAAGCCAGCGTTTACAAATTGAGAAATAAACACCTGGCTCCCTGGGAATGATAATAAGCTTTCTCTCTCTCTCTCTCTCTCTTTATCTTTATCTCTCCACCGTGCCCATTCACATTTCCACTCTCCTCCTCCCCTTTTTTGTCATCTCACTCTCTCACCTCCTCCTCCTCCTCCTCCTATCTGTTTCAGCAGGGAGTCTAAACTACCCAGATTTCCAGTTTACCTTCTGATTAAGGAGCGAGTTGAGCGTTTCTATTCCCTCTGTCTCCCTCCGCTGTTCCATCCCTCATTCATGTGCTGCCACGGTAACTAGCCTATTATCTGACAGTTCCACTCCACTGACCTACCCAATAACAGCTTTCACATCCCTATAAATGCCCTGGAGAGAGCAGGAGGGGGGGGGGGGGGACACAAGAAGGAGAGAGGGGGGAGAAGTATGTGTGTGCGTGTGCATCAACGTATAAACCCTGGAGATTGCCCCGTGTTATAAACATTTACGCCGGGCTAACAGATCATCTCCGAGATCTGGGATTGGTCTGACTCCCCCGTGTCCCCCCGGCGAATTGAAAGCCCAAGATTAGCGAGATGATAGCTTTTCAGATTGGTGAGGAAACACAGAAATGAGTTTCACCGGGTGAGTTTACGGAGGTTAGATTGAGACAGTTAAACGGCGGATAAATGGATGGCTCTCTCATTGTCTCTCCAGCAGTATAGTGGCTAAATCTATTAACCATCAACAACCTATTTGGGCTGCGGCAGAGAGGAGAGAACGGGCCAGAGTGACGAGATCAGGGGCCCGTGGAGGAGAAAGGTTTAAATAACATTAAAAAAATGTTTGAGGAAGGCTTATGTTATTATTAAGGACTAAAAATGTTGACTATATTATTTCAAATGCAGTCAAAAAGTGCTAAGCTATGGATTTAATGTATTAATGAGACAATGTGTCTTATTAGCAGCTCTGTGAGGCAGTATTTAAGCACACCAGTGAAATAAACACCTTGGGCATAATGCTAATACTCATAATTATAATGCAAAGGGTTATGTTTGAAAAGAAGGGATTTATTTGCCTCAAGTATGATATAAAAAAAGAAAACGGCAAATTACATGTTTAACTGCATGTGTACATATAAAAAGAGGCACTAATAGACACAAATTGCTCTGGTATGCATTCACATTACTTATAATTTTCCATCCATTTGATTACATAGTATAAACATAATCACATAATAAAATGTTATCAGCCAAAAACACAGTAAACAGTATATATTTGAAATCCATGGAAAATATTGGGTCTGACAAACCTAAATAGTAATGAATTCATACCCGCTGGTGAATACCTTAAAATATGACACACTGGGTTAATCTATGTTTGATTATCGCATATTTGCTTCATCAAGATTATTATACAATCTATTTGGCTGTTTGGCAGCAATAGTTAAAAATAGAGGCGTACATTTTCACTGCACATTTGTGGTGTTCGGACCTCTATAAGAAGGCCAACTGGGATATCTCTCCATGGAATATATCATAATCATCAGTTTATCTGTTTATTCATTTGTTTTGCATAATTTTTTTAATGGTCGTCAGCACTATGAGGTCTTTGGCCTGTGAAGGATTAAACTATGAAATTGCAAACAATTCACAATCTTGGTCATCAGCACACCGCAGCTTCCAAGGTAAAGACCCTACAATACACAAAGAGGCCCCACTGATAATATACTGTACATTGATCCCCTGTGAGCAAGCACTTGGTGACCATGTGAAAAACTTTTCCAACAGGAAGAAGCATCACATAGAGAAGCAGGCTCAGGGAGGCCAAGTCTGCAGAGGCTGGTTGGGGTGTGAGGGGGAAAGAAGTAACAGTGAAGGATGTCGAGTGGACACACGACCCGCAGGACAAAATATAAGCAAAGGGACAGCAGAGCAGGTGAACTTTCAGGACCTGTTAACCTACAAACCTACCTAAAGGCACCAGGAGCAACCAAAAGCCTTAAAAATCTATTTATCCTGGTTTTTTTTTGTTTTAAATCAAAGTGTTAGTAGTTATTTTGACACATAGTAAGTGGTGAGCTACACTACATAAGTAAACCGCATGTGTCCCTCCAGTAAACTGTGGTTGGATAGCAGTAGACAGACTAGTCAGATTAGCTGCTTGTCCTGAGCAGGGCTGGACTGGTTAAAAGGCATACAGGGTGTTTGCCATGTGGGTCGACACATCTGTGGGCTGATGGGCTGTCGTTCAGGGACAGCTGCGCACCGACTCCTGACAGCAGCCCATTTGTTCATTTTCATTACTGACAATGGACTGCCCAATCAAATCTCTAACACCCCCCCCCCCGCCACCGCTCCTAAACCTTTAAGAGCCAAGTTCAGTGTGGATGAAGTTGCGTGTGGCAGAAGTGTAGGATGAAAATGGACAAACAACAGTGAAAAGGTGGGGCTGTGAAAAGCCTAGGGAGAAAAAGTAAGAACAAAAACTGGAAACAGATGCTGCTAAATGTATTAAAGTAACCAACATGTTAGTTGCAGCAGCCCCGTCAGCAGAAGTAACTGATCATAACGTGCCCAGGAGGCTGCTGTTGCTAGTTCCAGCCATGGAGAAATGGAGGAAGACAGACAGTGACAGCAGGCCCAACACCTGAGTGAGGAAGAGCTGGTGGAATTGACGTAGGAAGAAAATAAAGGGAGGGATACAATTAGGGAGGGATTCCAGGGGTCAAGTGAAATGTATGGCTACTTTGACTTTGAGCGATTGCAACTAGCTAGACAAAGTGTGTGGGTTTTTTTTAATTGTGACATGCTGCAGACACTGCAGTGAAAGATGTCCTAACTCCATGGACAGGCACAGGTACAGGGCTATTGTTACGCCTCAGTGAAGCTGAGATGCATATGCTAGTCAGTTAGTGCGTCTCTTTGTGGCTGTGTGTATGTGTGTGTATCTGTCTGTCCGCCTCTCTGTTTCAGCTCGCCCGGTCAAAATTAAGTGGAACTAAAGGCTTGTATCATTGTATCACCATATTTTCTCGACTTTTAATTTGTCAGGATTTTGAAATAATGCTTTGTTTTTGAAATAAACACAAAAATAGCTCACCTTTACTATTAATGGAATGGTACTGTGCATGCACCCGGAAACTCCCGCCAGAGGAAAGTACTGAGCAATCCACCAATACTGGGTGAACAAATGTCCATCTTTTTGCCCGTCTGTTTTCTTCCTCTGCCACTAAACGGCAAAAGCTCCTGTTCGTCTTGATTGTCAATGTATTCACGTACCCCCATCGCTTCCACCATTTAAAACGTCTGCCACCGTGCTCTTCTTCTGTGTTTGGATTGTAGCTGTTCAAATCAGGTTGTTGGCTCTTGGCTGCCACTGACAGTACAGACGTGAACTGCAGATTGTTTTCACTGCGCATGCGTGTACTCCAAAACTACGGGATGAATTTGGATGAAATTTTTTACCAGAGGTTGTCCTTGGACTAGAGAGGAACCTTTAACATTTTGGTGATGATCCCAGAATGCATACCTCTGCAAAGGCTCTGGAACCGAGGCATCAGCACCTTGGTGCTTTCATTGCCCAGGCAACAGCCCAATTGCCATCTTTACGTGAGCTGCCCCACCAGAAGATAAAAAAATAAATACATAGAAAATAAAGGTTATGACTTTTTCTGTAAATGTGTCACTTTATTCTTGTCATTTGTTTTTTTCTTGCTCCTCTGATTTTTTCCACATAACTTTGAGACTTTATTCTTATATTTGCACTGTATTACAGAAAATCTGGAATTTTTTAGTTGTAAATTTGTGATTTTTTTAAACAGAATTTTTTTTGTGAATTAGTTTGTTTTTACCTTGAAATTTTTGAATTACTATATGTGACTCAGTGACATGTTAGAACCCAATAGCAGATGCAGAGGCAGATTCACACAGAGGCTGATCGCAAGGTTTTTGTTGTTTTTTTTAAAGGTTGTTGACTGGATGTGGACCGGGGCTGACCTGGAAAGGGAGAGGAGAAGGAGATGTGAGTATTAGGAAGTAACAAATAGGCAATAAACAGATAGTGAATTCTTGCAGGAGACAAAGAGGGGAGGAGCAGCCACCTCTTCAGTAGTTGCAGCCAGGGCATGATGACTCAGGATGAACCAATACCACTTTTTCAAGTCCGATACCGATGCTGTGACTTTGAGTATTGGACGATACTGATCCAAACTCGATACCGTCTCTCTTATTTAAAACAACAAAAGTACAGAACATATTTTGGTAATGACTGGTTGCATTTTGCACACATATAAAAACATAAATCTAAAAGTCAAAGAATATATTACAGACTTGATTCAGTTCAGCAATGCTGCTGCCTTTTTTAATTTAAAATTTTGCAGCATTGTCATATTGGCTGGACAAGCCACCTGAGTGTAATGTGCAATCACCAAGCGAACACACAAAAAACGTTTGACCTTTTATTAGAATATTCAAAACAGCAATCTTGAAGAAAAATGCCAGTCACTCGCCAGATAAGCAGGAGCCCTGCGGAGGATAGACGAGGCTGATTAGAGAGGAATGGAGATTGAATAGGAGAACAAATAGTACCACTCACGTGGGAGATAGGAGGAGACCAGCATAGAATCCAGCGAAGGAGATGAACCAGCAGGCAGAACTGCCAGATGGGTAGGATGAATGGGTCTGACCGGGCAGAGAAGGAAGGCTGCTTAGAGGTGGAGCAACAGGCTGGCGAGCACACCAAATCCCTGTAGATGCACTGCTTCGTTGGCAGCAACCTGGAAAAGGTGGAGGAGAGGAGATTGTTAGATAATGTCATGGAAGACACAACCGCTTACTATGGAGCTGTCTGTTAAGCAGTATACCCAAACGAGCCAGCGTTGAATCACTGAAGATTGCTTCCTTATAAACGCTGGCCAGGCAGGAATCATCAGGTGCATCGGATGAGAGAGCCGGTGAACAGGAAGGAGAGGGCGAGTGCTCGCCCACACATGACATTGCCCCCCTCTCAAGGAACGCCTCCTGGCGGTCACCCAGTCTTCTCTGGGTGAGCACGATGGTAGTCCCGGACCATCCCTTTGTCATGGAACTTGGACCAGGGGACCCATGACCGATGCTCTGGGCCATAGCCCTCCCAGTCGACCAAATACTGGAAGCTCCGGCTCCGAACACTTGAACACTGGGATCGTCACTTCCTTGTGGTAACGTATCGTCACTTCCTGTTTTGCTGTCTGCCTGTGTGGTTTGCTCCCCAGCCACTAGCTATGGCTACTAGCTCTCCTTCCTCTCCTCCTCTGGTGTGCTCTCTCTGTCAGATGTTTAGCTACACCTCTGCCTCTTTTAGTGATAACGGTAAATGTAATAAATGTTGTCTTTTTGAGGCGCTCGAGGCGAGGTTGTCTGATTTGGAATCCCGGCTCCGCTGCATTGAAACACCGTCTGCGCCAGTTAACCGTGACGGACGCCCCTTAGCTGCAGCGGAGCTAGCTAGCTTAGGCCCCCCTGTCAGTGGTCCCCCGGCTCTCCTCAGCAGCGAGGAGACTGGGTGGGTGACGGTGAGAAGGAAGCCTAGTCACAAAGCCCCGGTACTCCACCAACCTGTTCACATTTCTAATCGTTTTTCCCCGCTCAGCGACACACCCACTGAGGAAAAAACTCTGATCATTGGCGACTCTGTAGTCAGAAACGTGAACCTAGAGACTCCAGCGGCCATAGTCAAATGCATTCCTGCGGCCAGAGCAGGCGACATTTAGTCAAATTTGAAAATGCTGGCTAAAAGTAACTGTAAATATTCCACAATTGTTATTCACGCCGGCATTAACGACATCCGTCTCCGGCAGTCGGAAGTCACGAAACTTAATATAGAATCGTGTGTGACTTTGCAAAAACGATGTCTGCCACTGTAGTATTCTCTGGGCCCCTCCCCAATCTGACCAGTGATGACATGTTTAGCCGCTCGTCATCCTTGAACCGCTGGCTGTCTGTGTGGTGTCCTGCAAATGACGTGGGCTACATTGACAATTGGAGCTCATTTTGGGGAAAACCTGGTCTTATGAGACGAGACAGCATTCATCCCACTTTGGATGGTGCTTCTCATTTATCTAACAATCTGGCATCTTTTTTATCCAAATTTCCAAAACCCTGGCTACTCAGAGTTGGGACCAGGAAGCAGAGTCGCAGTCTTACACGCCTCTCTGCAGCTCCTCTTCATCCGCCACCCCTCAGCTTAGCCCCTGTCTTCCCCATCAGAGAATCGTTGTCTGCTCCCTCCAAGGTAAATAAAAATATAATGTATAAGCATCCCAAAGTGATAAAGAAAAATATTGGTAAAACTCAAATTAAACATAAAGCCTCTAAATTGAATGATTTGGCCTCTGTTTCTCCTCATAATTTAAAAATTAAATGTGGTTTATTAAATATTAGGTCTCTAACTCCCAAGTCTCTGTTAGTCCATGATCTGTTAATTGATCATCAGATTGATTTAATTTCCCTTACAGAGACTTGGTTAGGGCAAGAGGATTATGTTGGTTTAAATGAATCAACTCCCTCTGGTTATTTAAACTGTCAAAATCCCAGAAGTTCTGGTCGTGGAGGAGGAGTAGCAACAATTTACCATTCCAAATTACTAGTTAATGTAAAGCAAAAAACATGTTATAATTCCTTTGAGGGCCTGGTCCTCAGTATTGGGCACTTTAGCAATTTTAGGTTAAACCCAATTTTATTTGCCATAGTTTATTGTCCCCCATCAACCCACTCAGAATTTTTATCCGAATTTGCTGATTTCTTAGCTGATTTAGTGCTGAAATCTGATAGCATAATTATAATAGGGGACTTTAATATACATGTGGATGTAGATAGTGACTGCCTTAATGTGGCATTTAATTCAATATTAGACTCGATTGGGTTTTCTCAGAAAGTAGGAAATTCTACTCATTACCTCCACCATACATTGGACCTTGTTCTGACATATGGCATAGATATAGAAAATCTTGTAGTGTCTCCTCATAACCCTGTACTGTCAGACCATTGTCTGTTAACCTTTGATTTTAGGTTCTTGAGGAGCGCAAAGCTCCTCAAGTCCTGTGCAGACCAGCTGTGTGGGATTGTGACATATATCTTCAACATGAGCCTGAAACTGGGGAGGGTACCACAGCTGTGGAAAACATCTTGTGTGGTACCTGTACCAAAAACTTCCCACCCCAAAGACCTGAACAGCTTCAGACCGGTGGCCTTGACGTCCCACTTGATGAAGACCCTGGAGAGACTGCTCCTTGCTCATCTCCGCCCCCTGGTGGAACCAGCGATGGATCCACTCCAGTTCGCCTACCAGCATGGCATTGGGGTGGAGGATGCGGTGATCTTCCTCCTTCACCGTTCTCTGTCCCACCTGGAGAAGCCCGGGAATATGGTGAGGATCATGTTCTTTGACTTCTCCAGTGCTTTCAACACCATCCAACCGATGATCCTGAAGGACAAGCTGCTGCGCGCAGGGGTGGACCAGCACCTGTCATCATGGATCCTGGACTACCTCACGAACCGGCCTCAGTTTGTGAGAACCCGGGACTGTGTTTCCGACACGATCATCAGTAGCACGGGGGCCCCCCAGGGAACGGTGCTGGCTCCCTTCCTGTTCACTCTTTATACTGCGGACTTCTCACACAACACAACACATTGCCATCTACAGAAGTTCTCTGATGACTCTGCGATCGTTGGTCTCATCTCCAGCGGAGATGAAGCTGAGTACAGAGGGCTTATCCAGGACTTTGTGGACTGGTGCCATCGGAACTGCCTCCAGATCAACGCGAGGAAAACTAAGGAGCTGGTGGTGGACTGCCGCAGGCATGGGCAGCCCCTCACAGCACCAGTAAATATACAGGGAACAGACATCGAGATGGTGACATCCTACAAGTACCTGGGTATTCATCTGAACAATAAACTAGACTGGTCACACAATACTGACGCACTCTACAAGAAGGGACAGCGCAGGCTGTTCCTGCTGAGGAGACTCAGGTCTTTTGGTGTACAAGGGGCGCTGCTGAAGTCATTCTATGACACGGTGGTGGCATCAGCCATCACTTTTGGAGTGGTCTGCTGGGGCAGTGGCATTACTGCAGCCGATAGGAAGAGACTGAACAAACTGATTAAGAAAGCTAGCTCTGTCCTGGGGCAACGCCTTGATCCGATGGAGGAGATAGGAGAGAGAAGGACGGTGGCTAAACTGTCATCTCTGCTGGAGTCCGAGTTCCACCCTATGCAGGACATACTGGATGCACTGAGGAGCTCATTTAGCAGCAGACTACATCATCCCAGGTGCACAACCGAGAGGTTTCGTAGGTCCTTCCTACCAACGGCTGTCAGACTGTACAACCTAAGCAGGGCTGCTCGCAGAGATAGCAAAAAGACGTAACAAACTAATAGTTTTTTGAATGCAAAAGATGCAATAGACTTACACAATGGTCCTCTCCGGCATACAACTAGGAACATACCGGTCGCTATGGAGGGTGAGAATATGTATGGGCACATAATCATACCATGTAGGATAACTAAATAGACGGTTATGCTGTTTCATCCCACCTAGCAACAATGCTCTGCACTGTGTGTGTTTATATATTTACATATTTATTCCATCTAGCTACAATGCTCTGCACTGGGTGTGTTTATATTTATATATCTATATATTTATTCCATCTAGCTACAATGCTCAGCACTGGGTGTGTTTATATTTATATATCTATATATTTATTCCATCTAGCTACAATGCTCCGCACTGTGTTTTTATATATCTACATATTATTCCATCTAGCTACATTGCTCCGCACTGTGTGTGTTTATATACTTGCATATTTATTCCACCTAGCTGCAATGCTCCGTACTGTGGGTGTTTATATATTTACATATTTATTCCATCTAGCTACAATGCTCTGCACTGTGTGTTCATATATTCATATATTTATTCCATCCAGCTACAATGCTCTGCACTGTGTGTCTGTGTGTGTGTGTGTGTGTATATATATATTTTATAGTAATATGTACATATGTATATTAGCTGCTCTTGCTTGCTTGTTTTTTTTTTTGCCTTCTGATTGTTGCTCTGAGTGTTGCTATCCCTGTGCTGTTGCAATCCTGGAATTTCCCCGTTGTGGGACTAATAAAGGCTTATCTTATCTTATCTTATCTTATTTTCCTATTTCTGACTATTTGGCTCCTAAAGAAAAATATTATTACAGTAGATGCCTCTCAGATGATGCCGTTACCAAATTTATGCAGATTGTTTCCTCTATGCCATGTGTCAACACAACGGAAATAAGCTATAGACGGCTTGCTCCTTCTGTAATTGATAACATGGTGGATAGTGTTTCAGCTTCTCTGCATCAGACTCCCTTAAAAAAGAAAAAGTCTAATCAGAGATTTCTAACTCCTTGGTTCAACACAGAAACTCGTAGCTTAAAACAGAAGACTCATCAATTAGAAAGAAAATGGCGCTCCACTAATTTAGATGAAATCTATTTAGCTTGGAGAAATCATCTTTTAATTTATAAAAATCTCTTAGAAAAGCTAGAACGAGTTATTACTCTGCATTAATAGAAGAGAACAAGAATAATCCCAGGTTTCTTTTCAGTATTGTAGCCAGGTTGACAAAGAGTCAGGACTCTGTCAATCCTAGCATTCCCTTAGAGCTTACTAGTCAGGACTTTATGAACTTTTTCAATAATAAAATTTCATCCATCAGAGATAAAATCAGATTCTTCCCACAGTTAACTTAAATACTGTAACTACTACAACTCCTTCTATTGATGTCTGTCTTGATGAGTTTACTCCAATCGACCTTTGTGAGTTAGACAAAATAGTTTCCTCATCCAAACCTTCAACTTGTCTTTTAGACCCTATTCCTACCAGGTTATTTAAAGAAGTCTTCCCACTTATTGGTAGCTTTATTCTTCATATAATCAATTCTTCATTAACTTTAGGCCATGTACCGCAGGCTTTTAAAATGGCTGTAATTAAACCCTTACTCAAAAAGCCAACGCTAGATCCAGGAGCTTTAGCTAACTATAGACCAATCTCTAATCTCCCTTTCATTTCAAAAATCTTAGAAAGAGTTGTTGCTACGCAATTATTTGACCACCTGCAGGGAAATGGTTTACTTGAAGAGTTTCAATCTGGGTTTAGAATCCATCATAGTACTGAAACAGCCTTAGCGAAGGTCACTAACGACCTCCTCATTGCATCTGATAATGGACTAGTTTCTGTACTTGTCCTTTTAGACCTTAGTGCAGCTTTTGATACTATCGATCATAATATTCTACTTGATAGATTAGAACACTATGTTGGACTTAATGGAACTTCGTTGCAGTGGTTTAGATCTTATTTATCTGATAGGTTCCAGTTTGTTCATGTAAATAATGAGTTTTCTTTCAAATCAAAGCTTAGTCATGGAGTTCCACAGGGATCTGTGCTAGGCCCTACTCTTTTTAGTTTATATATGCTTCCGTTAGGCAACATTATTAGAAAGCACTGTATACATTTTCATTGTTATGCAGATGACACACAATTATACCTGTCAATGAAGCCAGATGATAGTAATCAATTAGCCAAGTTAGAAGCCTGTCTTAAGAAAATCAAAGCTTGGATGACTTGTAATTTCCTGCTATTAAATTCAGATAAGACTGAAGTCATTCTTGTTGGTCCAAAAAACCTTAGAAATTCCTTTCCAAATCAAACTTTCAGTTTGGATGCGGTTACTCTTTCTCTTAATAGCTCTGTGAGGAACCTTGGAGTTATTTTTGATCAGGATTTGTCCTTCAATTCACATATTAAATTTGTTTCTAAGACTGCCTTCTATCATTTGCGTAATATTGCCAAGATTAGGAGCATTTTGTCTCAGAGTGATGCTGAGAAACTGATCCACGCTTTTGTTAGCTCGAGATTAGATTATTGTAATTCTTTATTATCAGGCTGTCCTAAAACATCTTTAAAAAGTCTTCAGCTGATCCAAAATGCTGCAGCAAGAGTCTTAACAGGTACGAGAAAGAGAGATCATATCTCTCCGGTTCTGGCCTCCCTTCAGGTTCAGGTTCAGGTTCAGGCTACTTTATTTGTACCCGTAGGTAGATTTGTTTTGCAGTCTGGTGACATCCATATTTACAAGCCACTAATTACATTCAACATAGACACAAACACAGGCACACATGAAGCTGATTATAAACATGATAAAAATACTCAAGGCTCCATCAAACAGGGTATAAAAAGACAAAGAGATGAGGGAGAAACCAGAGGTAAGAGAGAAGGGTCATATTAAAGTTAAAAGTTAAAAACTAGTCAGAGGTTAAAAACCTCAAAGGTCTAAAACCCAATAAAATATTTAAAACCCAAGTGACATCATACAAAGTAAGTAAATATAAAATGAAGTTAATAAATAGGTACCTAAATTATGTACAATATATTTTTATAGCTTGTTCAACTCTTTGACAGCAGCAGGGACAAAGCTGTTTTTGTAGCGCTGGGTTTTACTTTTTGGGACAGCAAACCTCCGTCTGGAGGGAAGAAGCTGAAAGTTGCAGTGCAAAGGGTGGGAGTCATCATTTAAAATGGATGTAGCCATCCTCTGTACTTGTCTGGTGTACAGGGATGTCAGGCTCAGCTGTGACTCACCAAGCAAACGACTGGACCATCTAACTACCTGATCCAAGGATTTCCTCTGTTTCAGTTTTATCTGACCAAACCATGACACTAAAGAAAAGGATAAAACAGATTTAATAAAAGCCCGATAAAACATTGTCATTATGGTTCAGTCAATTTGGAAGCGTCCAAGTTTCCTCAAACAAGGCACATTTTGCTGACCCTTTTTGCACACCCTTTCACAGTTCACTTCAAAGTTTAAATTACTATCAATAATCGTCCCAAGATATTTGTACGATTGTACACATTCGGTGGTCTGGCCTTTTAGTATGGTGACTTTGTGCCTGGGAGTTTTCCTCCTAAAGTCAATAATCATATCTTTCGTTTTTGTTGTATTCAGCTGCAGGTAGGAATCCTCACACCAGTGAACAAAATCATCAACTACTGGGCCGTGGCCACTCTCACCATCCTGGAGGAGACTGACAATGACTGAGTCATCAGCATACTTTATAATGTGTCTCTTGTCATGTCTGCTCCGACACATGTTTGTGTACAGGATGAAGAGTAGTGGTGACAACACACACCCATGAGGAGAGCCAGTAGAAGAGCACTTTAGGTCAGACAATGTACCATTGACCCTTACTCTCTGCGTCCTGTTGGTTAAGAAATCCAGAATCCAACCCACCAGATTATTGCTCAAATCAAATTGCTGCAGGAGCCTTTCAACTAAAATATGAGGTTGGATTGTATTAAAGGCAGAAGAAAAGTCCACAAATAAAAGCCTGGCATGTGTCCCATTAAAATCCAGATGTTTAAAAAGCATGTTAAACATAGTGACAGTGGCATCCTCCACTCCTCTGTGAGGCCTATAGGCAAACTGCAGAGGATCCAATGCATGTTCAATCTGCCTTAGGACCTCACATCTGACCAGTTTTTCAAAAATTTTCATTAAAATTGAAGTCAAAGCAACTGGTCTAAAGTCGTTTACCGTTTTAGGACAGCTGGATTTTGGAACGGGAACAACCACGGCTTCTTTCCAGATCTTAGGCACATGTTGTGTCTGTAAGGACTTATTGAAAATGTAATGAAATATAGGACTCAGTTCATGTGCACAGGACTTTACCAAGCGCCCACATATATTATCAGGGCCCTGACTTTTGTTCACTTTTACAGCGCAGAACTCCCTTTTAACATCCTGCACCTCAATATTAAAGTGCTGATTGTCTTTGAGTTTCTGTTTCAAATCTTGGATTTCTGTGCTGAAATCAAAGGAGTCAAAACGACCATAAAAACAATTAAGAGCATTAGCCAGCTCTGTGTCTGAACTAAAACCATCTAAAAACACACAATTACTGCGTTCTGTGCTCTGAAGGCCTGCAATAGTTTTCATACTGGCCCAGGCTGAACCAAGTTTCTTTGCTGCCGTCTTGCTTTCCAGTTCTGATTTATAATTCTGTTTTGCTCTTAAAATTTCGGCCTTCAGCTCCTTTGTGGCAACCTGTAGCTCATAAACAGACCCCTGTTTAAAGGCAAGTGCTTTCCTCTTGAAGCAGGATCTAACTGATTTTGTAACCCATGGTTTGTTGTTGGGATATATACATATATACATTGGCTTCCCATAGAGTTTAGAATTAAGTTTAAAATCCTTCTTCTTACTTACAAAGCTCTAAACAATCAGGCTCCTTTTTATTTAAAAGATCTGATACTATCATATTATCCTAACAGAGCACTACGCTCCCAAAATGCAGGATTACTTGTAATACCTAGAATCTCCAAAAGTACAATGGGAGGCAGAGCCTTCAGTTATCAAGCTCCTCTCCTGTGGAATCAGCTGCCAATCTGGATTCGGGAGTCAGACTCGATCTCTGTTTTTAAGAGTAGGGCTAAAACCTACCTATTTGATATAGCCTACAATTAGGGAGGGATCATGTGTTTCTGAACCCTCCCTTAGTTATGCTGCTAATAGGTTTAGTCAGCTGGGGGACCTCCAGTAATGCACTGGGCCTCACTCCTTTCCTCACTCTCAATGAAGTATTTTTTTTGCTGGTCATTAACATTTGTTTGTTCTCTCCCATAGATTGAGTCCCCATCGTGCTGTTTGCTCTCTACATGTCTGTTCTTTTCTTCTTCTCTATCCCCCTCACCCCCCAGCCAGTTGCAGCAGATGACTGCCCCTCCCTGAGCCTGGTTCTGCTGGAGGTTTCTTCCTGTTAAAAGGGAGATTTTCCTCTCCACCGTCGCCAAGTGCTTGCTCACAGGGGATCACCTGATTGCTGGGGTCTTTCTGCAACTGTGGGGGTTCCCTCTACAGTTGATAGTGCTATGAGATGACTGTTGTTGTGAAATGGCGCTATATAAATAAATGAAGTTGAATACATCCAAGATCTCCTTCACAGTGTGCGTGACGTGTCCATCCAAGACCTTGGGAGGAGGGGGCGGCTTCGGGGGAGGGCAGAGAGGGCTGGAAGAGAGAGGCTTTACTTTAGAAACATGGAAGGTAGGGTGCACGCGGAGCATCCGTGGAAGCTGGAGCCAGACAGAGTCGCCGACGTTGTCTGTGATGGGGAAGGGGCCCACGAACCGGGGAGCGAGTTTGCGACACTCCGCTTTCAGCGGAACCTGGTCCGTGGCCACCCAAACCTGCTGTCCTTTCTTGTAGCTCGATGCTGGAATCCTCTCGCGGTCAGCGTAGCGTTGATTGCAACGCTGAAGCGCCGCTCTGGTGGAACGCCAGGCCCGGCGGCAGTGATGAAAGTGAGCCCCTATGGACGGCACCGCAATCTCTCTCTCAGCCATAGAGAGCGGGAGTGAGGGGGGGTTGTAGCCCACGGACATCTCGAATAGTGATTGGCCCGTAGCTGAGGGGACCGTGGAATTCAATGAATATTCTACCCAAGTAAGATGGGAGCTCCATAAAGCGGGGTCGTCGGCTGCCACACAACGAAGGGTGGCCTCCAGGGACTGGATGGCACGCTCAGCCTGCCCATTGCTCTGGGGATGGTAGCCGGAGGTGAGGCTGACGGTGGTACCCAGACAGTGACAGAAGGCCTTCCAGACTCCTGATGTGAACTGCGGACCCCGGTCAGACACAATGTCTGTAGGAATACCATGTAGCCTAACGACGTGGTAGGAAAGAAGCTCCGATGTCTTGGCGGCGGACGGCAGCTTGGGGAGGGGAACCAGGTGTATGGCCTTGGAGAACCTGTCCACGATGGTCAAAATCACTGTGTTGCCATGGGAAGGGGGAAGACCAGTGACAAAATCCATGGCGATATGAGACCGAGGCCGACTGGGGATGAGGAGGGGGTGAAGAAGGCCAGTGGGGGGTGGGGGTGGAGGAAGACTTGGCACACGTCTGACAGGCTTTAACATACTCCTGCACATCCTGCCATAACGTGGGCCACCAAAATGCTTGCCTGATAATGTCAGTAGTCTGCACCACCCCCGGGTGACAGGCGAAACATCCAGTGTGCCCCCACTGGATGACTTTGCTGTGGAGGGCAGCCGGGATGTACAGGCGGTTGGGGGGGCAGCCTGCTGGTTCGGGGTCAGAGGACTGGGCCTGGTGGGCTCTATTCTTGATCTCCCAGGTGAGGGCTCCCTGGACGCACGAAGGCAGGAGAATGGACTGGGGGCGGGAAGGGGGGTCAGCCATGTCCTGACTGAACTGTCTGGAGAGAGCATCAGGCTTCCCGTTACGGGAGCCGGGCCTATAAGTGACAGTAAAGTTAAAGCACTGGAAAAATAAGGCCCAGCGAGCTTGCCTAGGGTTTAGCCAACGGGCTGACCGCAGATACTCTTAAGTTCTTGTGGTCGGTCCACACGACTACCAGGTGAGCAGCTCCCTCCAGCCAGTGTCTCCATTCCTCAAATGCCAATTTAATGGCCCGGAGCTCGCGATCCCCGACGTGGTAATTCCTCTCAGGCGGGGTAAGCCACCAAGAGAAATACACACATGGGCGGAGCTTCAAGTCCGGGGGAGAACGCTGAGATAAAACAGCGCCCACCCCTGTCTCTGAAGCATCCACCTCCAGGGTGAATTGGAGCTGAGGGTCAACCTGAGCCAAGACTTGATGAACAGTGAACAGCACAGAACCCAGTGAAGGAGATGAACCAGTAGGCGGAACTGCCGGACGGGTAGGATGAATGGGTCTGACTGGGCGGAGAATGAAGGCTGCTTAGAGGTGGAGCAACAGGCTGGCAAGCACACCAAATCCCCGCAGATGCACCGCTTCGTTGGCAGCAACCTGGAAAAGGTAGAGGAGAAGAGATTGTTAGATAATGTCATGGAAGACACAACCGCTTACTATGGAGCTGTCTGTTGAGCAGTATACCCAAACGAGCCAGCGTTGAATCACTGAAGATTACTTCCTTATAAACGCTGGCCAGGCAGGAATCATCAGGTGCATCTGATGAGAGAGCCGGTGAACAGAAAGGAGGGGGCGAGCGCTCACTCGCACATGACAAACATTGGCAGCATTTCACTGGCTGGCACTATGTAAACATGCATTCTGAAGTTTTAAGTGCAAGTTTATGCAAGACTTTAAAGTTGAGTATTTAAGTAAACATTCAGATGAAATTCAAAGTGCCACTTTATGCATGAGGAAAAAAATGCTTAAAATCTGAAAATAAAGGAACTAACCCTTTAAGTTGTAATTTTGTCATCCATTATTATTATTATTATTATTATCATAAGTATTCTCCTGGTTCTCGGTTTATTTAGTAGTGTTTCTGATATTATTCTCTGTCCATTCTTAGTTTTAGGTTTGCTCTTATTTTGAAGTCATTCCTGTTCCATTTCATGTAGCCTTGTTGTTCTAGTCCTGCTTCCAGTTCACTGTTATAATTTGCTAATGATGTTTCTGTCACCTACCTCTCATCAGCTGTAACTCTCCCCCAAAAGGTAAACCCATGTTATGTCTTCGTTTCTGTTGTTTTCCAGCTCCTGTCTGGTTTACTTTCAGTTTCGTTCTTTTAGTGTCTTCCAGCCTCCAAGCTGGAAAAGAACCTGCTGCTGATGTATGACACATCAGCAGGTGCTGATTTATCAGATTAATAAATTACTTTTATTCTTTACCAGTAACGATCCAGCCATTTTGCTTGGAATGAACATGATACTGATACAGCGGATTGGATCGGCTCATCCCTAATGATGACTTAAGCTGAATTCATGCTGCACCTCCACTGTCCGCGTCCGCTCAACCACGAGGCATGTGTAACAAAAATTATGTCATTGTCTCCAGTCTGCGGACATCCGCATGTAGCACAGATTTTCTGACCGTGTGGCCTGACAGTGTTGACTGCGCATGTGCAAGATTGAACCTCTCATTTACGAGATGGTACTACCAACGCAACATACAAAGTCAAAGTAGACAAAGAAGACAAAGAGGAAGATGAGAATAAACATACATGAATCATTTTGCAGCAGCAGCAGCTTGAGTGGAGAAGAGCACTGAAAAATGATTATTCCTCCTTTTCCTTGAAACAAAGCCATTGTTGTTGCTACAAAAAATGTGCGTTGCTCTCACATTTATAGCCGGTGAGCAAACTGGCATATTAGTGCATTTGTGCTACCCTTAGGGCTGGGGTGAAACTACAAATAACAGTTGTGCGCATGCATCAACCGCTTGGCCTGGTAGACCAAAAAAATGAAGCATATACGTACACAACCGCATGCACGTCAGCCTCATCCAAAGCGGACATGCACCTTAGCGGACCAGAATAGAAAAGTTCCATGAATCCATCTTTAGGGCTGCTGGTTCTGTGCTGACCGGGGTTTGACACCTAAAGTGTGGAACCTCTGTCAGTGTAATCACTCCCTGCTGTTCTGCAGAACAGCACCTTTCCCCAGCTTTGGAATGGTTGGAAGAGGTAGTCTGTGGAACAGAACAAATGCAAATGTTTGCTCATCTACAAGCATGTGCATGCACACGCTTAGGGCTGTCACTATAGCCTCGCTATTGACAAGTGACCGGAGGTTGCCAAGCAACCCCAATAGTTGTAGCTGGCTTGTTTTTTGTGTGAATGTGCATTTTAGCCCCCACATACCTTTTTTTCCCACAAATCTAGAGCTCTTTGGCTGGCTGTTCCTGACATGGTGGCCTCAACCAGTGATGAGACACTGTTAAGTTTCTGTGCCTGTATTTTAAATAAATTATCAACTAAAAAAGTTCACAGTTTTTTTTGACTGTTCTCTGTCTCGCACCACAGAGGCAGTTCATGTCTGTTCATTAAAGGTACGATATTTTCCCATGGAAGAGTTGAAAACAACAAAGCTCTGTGCTGGAACTCTGCAGATGGGCTGTTTCTCTCCCGACAACACCGGTCGCATGAAAGCAGTGGAGGCAGCTGCCCTGGCTTCATGGAGGTCCGTCACTGTAGTGGGGGTAAGTGGTTTCAACTATTCAGTTGTAGGCTACATTAATTTGAGGATATTCTCCAAACTATTAATTATTTTGTTGCCACTCTTCACCAATTAATTACAAACCTTTAATTAATTTTAAAAATGAATGCTTCCGATGGCAGGCTGCTGCAGCTGTTGGAGAGTTAGTGACAGAAAAATAATATTAGAAGTAAATTGACATCAAACTCATTATGGTCTCTGTGGACCATGATACAGAGACCATGATGTTTGCAGATGACATTGTGATCTGTAGTGAGAGTAGGCAGCAGGTGGAAGAGAACCTGAGTGGTGGAGGTATGCTCTGGAGAGAAGAGGAATGAAAGTCAGTAGAAGCAAGGCAGAATACAGGAGTGTGAATGAGAGGGAGGCAGGTGTAACGGTGAAGATACAAGGAGTAGAGGTAGTAAAGATAGATGAGTTTAAATACCTGGGGTCAACCATCCAAAGCAATGGAAAATGCATAAGAAGAGTACAGACAGGGTGAAGTGAATGGAGGCGAGTGTCAGGGGTGATTTGTGACACAAGGATCGCAGCAAAAGTGAAAGAGAAGATTTAAAAGATGGTAGTGAGACCTGCTATGATGTATGGTTTGGAGACAGTTGCGCTGACAAAAACACAGGAGGTGGAGCTGGAGGTGGCAGAGTTGAAGATGCTAAGATTTTCATTGGGAGTGACTAGGAGGACAAGATTAGCAATGAGTGTATCAGACGGACAGCTCAGGTTGAGCAGTATGGAGACAAAGGAAGAGAGACAAGGCTGAGATGGTCTGGACATGTGCAGAGGAGGGATAGTGGATATATTGGACAAAGAATGTTGAAGATGGAACTGTCAGGCAGGAGGAAAAGAGGAAGAACACAGAGAAGATTGATGGATGTAGTGAAGGAGGACATGGAGAGGGTTGGTGTTACAGAGGAAGATGCAAGGAATAGAGTGAGATGAAAGTAGATGATACCACTGGGGCGACCCCTAAAGGGAGCAGCCGAAAGAAGAAGAATAAAAAACATAGACTAACAATTGATGTTCCCCATTTAAATTAAATTCTCGGCCTGAATTTTTGTCCCAGTCCACCCCTGGATACTAGCCTAGGGCTTCCCCCTCTTACAGCAAAAGACATGCAAGACCAAATTCTCAGCCAACTATGAGAAGCACTACATTTATTCTACAAATTTAAAAATGTATTTCATACATAACGTGGACGTGTCCTTTTAATTGAAGAAGGCATCACTTCAGTACACCACCCAGGCACAGAATGAATCCTTCTTGGAAAATTAACTGTATCACATGTCCATATTAGAAAGTTGATGAATTCCATATGATAAAGGTCTTTTGTGTGTGTGTGCGCGCGCACGTCTGTGCAACCCCTCAAAGCCACAGAGTCTGAAAGGAAACACTTTAGAGGAGGAATTTAATGAGTCCATTTAGCACTGATTAAACAGAATGACAGTTAAATGATGAGGACTCAGTTTTAATAAAAGTTCTCTTCCTAATCCCCCAATCTGTAAATATCTACTCCAGCAGCTTCAGAATTCCACTCAGGCCTGGATTTAAAGTTTAACAATGAATCCACACTAACATGAAAGAAGGAAAAAGCCCTCTCATTATCACAGAGGAGCATGGAAATACCAGATTTATCTCTTTGTTGTATGTCTTCAGTTTGAAGTTTACATTCTTATTTGTGTAGATTTGATAAAATATGTGATGAAGACAATAGAGAAAGGCAAATAGCTGTACAACAGTAACCTAAATCGTGAAACATTTCAGCTGGCCATTTGTAAAATATGAGTACAATCCCCCCTCTAATAATAAAGTAACAAACAAGTTTGATCACAGACGAGATAATCGTCTTACATTAAAAAAACCCCAACAGAAATCTAATGAAAGAACCTTAGTGAGCAAGCTCACATTTCCCATGCATCCCAATATCAGGGACCCTTGTTACGCACCCCTCCACAAGGAATTAATCAGTGGTGCAGTCCCTGACTCCTTAAAGTACACCTCTGTTACTAGCCAAGAGCTAGTGAGGAATTCCTCTTTGGCTCGGTGGTAGAGTAGAGGTTTTCAGACCATGGTGGCATGGACTTGAGGCTTGGCCTGGGATATCTGTAGGTGTTAAGTCTACCTTGCATAAGTGCAGAAAAGACATATTAGGTGCTAGTCTTCCTTGCCTGTGGGGAGAAAAATGTATATATAAGACTGGTGACAAACACTTATTGTCAAACTACAGACCCATCTCATTGTGACCTCAGTTCTCCAAAATACTGGAAAAAATATTTGTTAAGAGACTAAATGATTTTATTGATAAGCGCAATATAGTCTGCGAACAACAGTTTGGATTCAGGAAGAACCGGACCTCCTCACTAGCACTCATGGACTTTGTTGAACAGATTACGGATGCAACAGATAGAAGAGAATACACAGATGGAATATTTCTGGACTTACAAAAGGCATTTCATACAGTTGACCATAAATTACATAAGTATGGCGTCAGAGGAATTTCTTTTGATTGGTTACACAGCTATTTAGAAGACAGATATCAATATGTTCATATGAATAATACAGACTCTGAGTTGCTGAAGATAATGTGTGGGGTACCACAGGGTTCTGTACTTGGTCCACTGCTATTTATTTTGTATATTGATGATTTATGTTCTGTGTCTAAATTGCTCAAGTGTATTTTATTGCCGCTGAGTGTGAAGCAGCTGGGATGAGAATCAGCACCTCCAAGTCCGAGTCCATGGTCCTCAGCCGGAAAAGGTGGATTGTCCTCTCTGGGTTGGGGACAAACTCCTGCCCCAAGTGGAGGAGTTAAAGCACCTTGGGGTCTCATTCACGAGGGGAGAATGGAGCGAGAGATTGACAGATGGATCGGAGCAACATCTGCAGTGATGCGGACGTTGTACCGGTCTGTTGTGGTGAAGAAGAAGCTAAGCTCTAAAGCAAAGCTGTCGATTTACCAGTCAATCTACGTTCCTACCCTCACCTATGGTCATGAGCTTTGGGTAATGACCGAAAGAACGAGATCGCGGATACAAGCGGCTAAAATGAGCTTCCTTTGTAGGATTGCTGGACTTACCCTTAGAGATAGGGTGAGGAGCTCAGTCATCCGGGAGAGACTCAGAGTAGAACTGCTGCTCCTCCACATTGAAAGGAGTCAGTTGAGGTGGTATGGGCATCTGATCAGGATGCCTCCTGGACACCTCCCACTTGAGGAGACCCCGGGGTAGACCCAGGACTCAATGGAAAAACTATGTCTCCCAGCTGGTCTGGAAATGCCTTGGTATCCTCTCTGGAGAGGTGGAGCAGGTGGCTGGGGAGAGGGAAGTCTGGGCTTCTCTGCTTGAATTGCTGCCTCTGTGACCCGGATCTCCAGAAAAGTGGTAGAAGATGGATGGATGGATGTATTTTATTTGCAGATGACACAACTTTTTTTTGTAGTGGAGAAAATCTTAAGCAGCTTCTGGATTCAGTAGAAAATTAACTTAAACAAATCAATCAAAGGTTCACTTCCAATAAATTATCTATTCACCTTGGAAAAACAAAATGTATAATACTTGGAAGCTGCAAATTATATAATCACAGAAAAAATAAAATAAACTGTTGAAATTGACACAGTTTTGGAAACCAAGTTTCAAGTGGTCATTATTGATAACAAACTAAACTGGAAATCACACATAAATTATGTCAGTACTAAAATGTCTAAATCCATTGGTGTACTGTATAAAGTTAAGGATCTCCTGAGCCAGAAATCTCTTTGCATTTTATATAATTCACTGATATCTCCTTATATGACATACTGTGTGGAGATCTGGGGAAGCACATACATAACAAACACAAACTTAATCTTTTTACTACAGAAAAAAGCTGTACACATTGTATCAAAGAAACTTTACTGTGAACCAACAAATCCAATATTCATTCAATTACATACTCTTAAATTTAGAAATCTAGTAGATTATAACGTCATTCAAATCATGTACAAAGCATATAATAACCAATTACCTGTTAATATTCAGAGACTGTTTTAAAAAAGGGAAAGAAAAATGAGCTATGAAGAAACTGTTTTTAACAAACCAAAGGTCAGAACAAATACAAAGTATATCATTCCATGTCTGTCACTGGAGATAAACTGTGGAACTGTTGCTCTGAAAATATTAAAACATGCTCTACTCTGAAGCAATTCAAAAAATCGTACCAAGATGAGAAAATCTTTCAGTATCTCACGTAAATGTTAGGAGATAAACTTGTAATAACTTAAAGGTTTTTGTTTGTTTGTTGTCTGCTTATTCTATTTGATTTTCTTTGTTGATTTTTGGGTATGACTTAAATTTTTGTTATTGATTTTAAAAATTGTAATGGAGTAGGCGCTATATAAGCACTAGCTTCAGCCTACACCCTTTCGGTTGTTCTTTTATGTGTTCTGCATATTTTTGTTGTTTTTATTGTATGTATGTTAATTACCGAATAAAATTCTCATACATTCATTCATTCATTCTCATTCATTCCTTCATTCATTCATTCATTCAAAAATGACTTGGGCCTGTCTACCTTGACTGAGGGTCAAAACATACTTTGTGATTTGTGATCCCAGGATTAGTAGGCAGTTCTAGCCTTGGCCCAGAAAGTGGGTTGAAACAACCCCTAATGAGAACTGTGATCAACATGAAATGGGTTGAAAGAGAAAAAGTCCCCCTCCTGGCCAACAACGAAATCCCTCATGAGATATACAGTATCTCAAAATCGAACTTGTCCAGAGTATTGATGAATCAGAACTTCTGCATAGACTTGATGTCAGTCTGATCAGAAAAGTAGCAGCTGGACTGGTGACAATATAATCACTCTATCACTCTATTAAAACAAGTATTAAAGCAAGAAATCTTCTTCTTTTAGATTTGATTGGCGGTTGGCAACCAGCTTACAGGCGCATTACCGCCACGTACTTCTCTGTGTGTGTGTCATGTTTATAGGACATCATAGGACAGCCTATGATCTCTGCCTGACCATTATTGGACGTCCCATGAACTCAGGCATCATAGGCATCATAGGACTCGCGATGCCTACGTGACGGCACATAGACAAATGTGGCTTTATGATGTCATATAGGACTCTCATGTGATGCCTATATGACGGCACATAGACAAATGTGTCTTTATGATGTCATATAGGACTCTCATGTCTTTATGGTGCCATATACAGTGTGTCCATGCCTGAAAGCCTCTTTTTGCTCAGATCTATTTTCATGATCCTGTCCATGACCTGGAATTACGATGCACCGATCCCTCAGCCAGTGGTCTCAGTGAACAAGAAGAAGAAGAAGAAGACCCACCAGATAGAGAGCGATAGAATGAGGAGAACTGCTGCACGTCAGAAAAGATGCTGTGAACATGAAACACCTCAGGTTCCAGCAGTACATCGCACCCTTCTGAGACAGGAGGAGACCCTTCACCAGCATAGGGTACAACAGACAAGGGATGCACAAACAGATAGGAAACATGTGGCAGTGCGCCATGCACGTGCTGAGTCACTTGAAACTCGAAATGCCTGCAAAGTGAGCAACGCTGCATGCCAGGCAAGGAGGCACAGACAAGCTGAGACCGAGGAGACGCGGAATAGTCGGCTGGCCAGGGACAGTGAATTCCATGCAAGGCACAGAGAAGCTGAGACCGAGGAGATGTGGAATAGTCGGCTGGCTGCCAACGCTGCACGCCAGGCGACACACAAAGAAGCTGGGACTGAGGAGGTGCGGAAGAGTCGGCTGGCTGCCAATGATGGAATTACGACGCGCCTATCCCTCAACCAGTGATCTGAACGGAGAAGAAGAAGACCCACCAGATGGAGACCAATACAATGAGGAGAACAGCTGCATGTCAGAAAAGATGCCGTGAACATGAAACACCTCAGGTTCCAGCAGTACGCCGCAGGCATGGCTGTGAACAACACAGCCGTCTGAGACAGGAGAAGACCCTTCAGCAACGGGCATGCACAAGTACTTGCTTGTACTTGGTTTGTACGGGCATGGACGGGTATGCACAGGTATGTACTAGTATGTCAAATGAACGGATGGACAGATGGATTTTGTTGCATGGGGTATAATAATTAGATTAAAAAAACTATGTGTTAGAAAACAGTTAAAACTTCTCTATAGATTTGAAGTCAATCTGGTCAGAAATGTAGAAGCTAGAGTGGTAGCAACATAAAATGTCAAACAAACAAATGGACGAACAACCGGATGGATGGGTCAAAAACATTTTAGCCTCCTTAACTTCGCTGGCAGAAGGATAAAATGAACTACTTTACTGGTTTCTGGTTACCAATGCTAACTTGAGCTTTCTTGTCCTGTATTGGTAACTTTATAAAGCTAACCCATACATTTTTAAAAAGCTGGTGTTTAAATGTGTACCAGTATATTTTAACAATAATGTAGACTCAAAGGAGCACATACTGCAAGTAATACACCGTCTTTTTAAACCAGAATTTGAAGATACATTTTCTGTTTTCTCTGATAATTTAAAAGTAATGAGGATGGGGCAAACACTGCTATATTATCTGCCCCACCCAGATCTGACCCTGCTGGTCCAGGGATTGAGCCGGTGACCTTCCACTCACCAGTCCACATCCCTAACCATTAAACCACCACTGCCCCTTTAGGAGATTGTTGAGAGATCAGGTCAATGTTTAATCTCTCACTGGCCTTCCAACGATCTCTGTGCTGTGTATAGGGGCCTTAAGGAAAAAGAGACTGCCATACCTGCCTGATTGTACTCACCTTCTGCAGCACCATAAAGTAAGAAGCTCCACCTAAACATAATTCAAATCCATATCCAAACTGATACTTAGCATCTCCCTTCTCTTCCCTTACGGCGGGGCGGTGGGGGGGGGGGGGGAGGCTCATACAATCCAAATTGTTTCTTTAATAAAAAAAAAACTTAACCCTGCATCCTGATTTATCTGTGTCTGGTCTTAATTAAATCATGTCACATCTATTGAAACTGCATTCAAAAAATGACAGCATTCTAAAACCTGTAATTTCCACAAAATAATCTAACTTCCTAGCAATATTCACATCTTCAATACATGTACAAACACTGGGCCTCATGCAAGAACCCTTAATACGAACAGATTTGCTCTTAAATGAGACGTACAATCAATTCATGTGAGCTTTCGGGAGTCACCAATCTGTTAGTATCTTGAAATTTAGTACATTTATTAACAAAACTTACAGGTGGCTCAGACCGGTTCTAAGAGCTTTGTGTAAATATGTACTGTGGGAGTGCATGGGGACCCTATCTGGACCTTGGACTATGGACATTTAATTGGTGAATTTCTGTTTCAGAACGCTAGTCCATTTTGATAGGTGAAAACTGTATTATAATTGAAAATTTTCAGGAATATCAAGTTATAATTTTATTCTAGACAAATTTATCTTTAATTTAATGTATCATTTGAATGGATTGGATTAAAGTAATTTGAAAAACTGAAGCAACCAACATAGTGAACGATTTGTACCTAAAATCAGTGTGAAAATCCACATCTGAAGGTGGCGTTAAAAATGGACAGAAAAAGTGTAGATGAGTTTATGCAATGTTACCGTCTCATTTCACATAGTGGACATCCCAAGGCTGCTTTATTGATGGGGGCAAGGGGACTCTATTTGGCAACTGGAATAACAGTTCTAGTAAAAGAAAAATGAAACAAAGTTTAACCAGATTTACTTTTTTTAAATCAGTAAAAACTTATTAAATGTTTTTGAATCGGTGTGTGTGTGTGTGTGTGTGTGTGTGTGTGTGTGTGTGTGTGTGTGTGTGTGTGTGTGCGCGCGCGCGCGCGTGCGTGTGCGAATGTGTACATGTGTGTGTGCGTGTGTGTGTGTGTGGACCTGAAGAAGAGAAGGACAGCAGAGATCACCGTGTCTGGGATGTTTTTGAGACGCTCTGAGATGAAAAAGGTGAGAAGGGCCACAGGAATGGTTTCCCATGATCCCCCTTGACCTGACATGGGCCAGGCTACACCCGGGCGATGGTGTGTGTGTGTGTGTGTGCTGGTACTGATTGTTTGAAGCTTGGACCCCCCCCCCCCACACACACACACACACCAGCCACTAGAATGGCTGCCAAACTACAAATTCACCCTCAACATTTTTAGGTGGCGAGCTGAAATTAGCCTCAACTTCTTTTCTTCTAAATTTTTGACTTTTTTATCTTAAGGTTGCAAGTTTTTTTTTTTTCATATCAATCTTAAACTCTTTGGCTCATAAATTTGTGACTTTTCTCATAAATTTTCCACTTCCCCCCACATATGTGACTTTTTTCTTGCAAATTTGCAAAGTTTTTCTCCTAAATTTTCAGTGTTCATACGTATGCTAGTTACTTTTTTATTCTATGTAATGGTTTATTTTTCTGTTTATCTATGACAAGTTGATTTTCTAAAACTTTTTGTTGGGAGTGGAGCGAGTTCTTCTCCATTATATACGGATTGAATCCTTCTCCATTACAGAAACAGTGGCCCCCCTCTCCCCCCAAAAAGCACAAATACAGCCCTGACTGTATGTCAAACATAAAAACAGTTTATGAACGCCACATACAGCTGGGAAAATAAGTATTGAATACATCAACATTTTTCTCATTAAATCAAGGCAACTGTGTTCACAAAACAAGTTTTACTAAATAAAGTGGAATGACAGGGAATAAGTATTGAACACGGTTTGTGAAATTCATTTATTATTTAGTAGAAAAGACTTTGTTGGTAATAACAGCTTCCAGATGCCTCCTGCATGGATAAACTAGGTGCAGGCATTGCTCAGGAGTGATTTTAGCCCATTCTTCAACACAAACTGTCTTAAAATCTTGAAGGTTCTGTGGGTGTCTTCAATGAACTCTGATCTTCAGTTTGTTCCATAGATTTTCAATTGGATTCAGGTCAGGTGACTGACTGGGCCATTCTAGCAGCTTATTTTCCTTCTCTGGAGCCAGTTGAGAGTTTCCTTGGCTGTGTGTTTGGGATCATTGTCTTGCTGAAATGTCCACCATTGTTTCATCTTTAGTATCTGAGCAGATGGCAACAGGTTCTTATCAAGGATGTCTCTGTACATTTGTCCATTCATCTTTCCTTCAGTTATATGAAGTCTGCCTGTACCACAGGCTGAAAAACACCCCCACACCATGATGTTCCCACCTCCAAACTTCAGTGTTGGTATGGTGTTTTGTGCAGTGCCATTTCTCCTCCAAATATGTTGTGTGTTGTGGCATACAAAAAGTTTAATTTTGTTCACATTTGACAAGACTATATTTTCAGAGTATTTTACTGGCTTGCCTAAATGTTGTGCAGCAAACTTTAAATGAGTTTCAACATGCTTTTTCTTCAGCAATGGAGTCTTGCAATGTGAGCGGGCATTGAGCCCATGTCGGATGAGTGCACTACTTACTGTTTTCTTTGAAACAGCAGTACCTGCCAACTCCAGATTTTTCTGGAGCTCTCCATGAGTGTTCTTTAGCTCTTGGATAACTCTTCTAATAATTCATTTGACTCCTCTGTCAGAAATCTTGTGAGGAGCTCCTGGTCGTGGCCAATATATGGTAAAATGATGTTCTTTCCACTTCCAAATGATGGCTCCAACAGTGTTCACTGGAACATTCAGCAGTTTAGAAATGCACTTGTAACCAATATCATCGTTATGTTTTGCAACAATAAAGTTGCAAAGGTCTAGAGAGAGCAGTTTGCTTCTACCCATCATGAGTTCTTTGTGGTGACAATCTGGTATCCATAGACCTTTTTAAAGGCTATCAGTCAAGACTTAACCAGCTGAAATTGATATCCACTAATGGGGGATGGGATGGCTTCCTAAATTATAATGGATGTCAGCTTGTTTCTTGGCTTTCTATGCCTTTTTGCAACTCTTTTTCTTCATGTTTTCAATACTTATTCCCTGCATCATTCAACTTTATTAAATATAACTTCTTTTGTAAACACAGTTGCCTTAATTTTTTTGTATGTATATACTGTATTACTTGGGTTGTTACTGATATCTGGTGAAACTCTCAGGCCAATGGCTCCATCAGAAATACAGTGGTGTGAAGTGTTTGCCCCCTTAACACTTAAATGTTTCAGATCATCAAACAAATTTAAATATTAGACAAAGATAACACAAGTAAACACAAAATGCAGTTTTTCAATGAAGGTATTTATTATTAAGGGAAACAAAATCCAAACCTACATGGCCCTGTGTGAAAAAGCGATTGCCCCCTAAACCTAATAACTGGTTGGGCCACCCTTACCAACAACAACTGCAATCAAGCGTTTGTGATAACTGGCAATGAGTCTTTTACAGCACTGTGGAGGAGTTTTGGCCCACTCATCTTTGCAGAATTGTTGTAATTCAGCCACATTGGAGGGTTTTCGAGCATGAACCACCTTTTTAAGGTCATGCCACAGCACCTCAATTGGATTCAGGTCAGGACTTTGACTAGGCCACTCCAAATTCTTCATTTTATTTTTCTTAAGCCATTCAGAAGTGGACTTGCTGGTGTGTTTTGGATCATTGTCCTGCTGCAGAACCCAAGTGTGCTTCAGCTTCAGGTCACAAACAGATGGCTGGACATTCTCCTTCAGGATTTTTTTGATAGACAGCAGAATTCATGGTTCAGTTTACCACAGCAAGTCTTCCAGGTCCTAAAGCAGCAAAACACCCCCAGACCATCACACTACCACCACCATATTTTACTGTTGTATGGTGTTCACTGGATGTAATGGACACACACTTTCCAAAAAGTTCAACTTTTGTCTCGTCAGTCCACAGAGTATTTTCTCCAAAGTCTTGGGGATCATCAAGATGTTTTTTGGCAAAACTGAGACAAGCCTTTATGTTCTTTTTGCTCAGCAGTGGTTTTCATTTTGGAACTCTGCCATGCAGGTTATTTTTGCCCAGTCTCTTTCTGAATGAAGGAATGAATGAATGAATCTTTATTTTCGGATAGATTAAAAGTAAAGATTAAAAAAAAAGGAACAGAATAATATAACAAAGGGGAAAGAAAAAAAATCTAACAAGGTCAAATTAAACAATAACTCCTCCGATTATACAGTTCAACATAAATTATCCGAAATGGGTGATGGCTGAAGCTGCAGCTTGTATTGCCCACCCATATTCCATCCAAGAATTCAAAAGAAAAACAAAACAAGAGCAATTACAGTTCAGAACAAAGCCAAGACAAAATGTGACAAAAAAAAACTAAGCAACAGCACAACACAGACTGAATATGATAATTCTTATGTGATTTTGCATGTCATCTTGTATATATGTTTGGAGTATTTCTTCCTTTAGTTTTTGTTTAAATTGTCCAAGTGCTGTACATGATTTTAATTCAGGTCCAAAAGCATTCCACAATCTGACTCCTTGCACTGAGGCACAGTGTTGCTTGGTAATAGTTCTCACTGAAGGTTTTTGAAATATACATGTTCCTCTGAAATGATATTGTTTCTCCCTTATTTGGAACAACTTTTGGATATTTGCGGGCAGTGAAAGATTCTTCACTTTAAACATTATTACAGTACTGCAGTTTTAAAGTCAACCAGATCTTTCAACTTGAGAGCTTTTAATTTAAGAAAAAGTGGGTTTATTGGTTCCCTGTAAGCAGCTTTGTTTATTATTCTAATACAGTAACTCTCTTCTGAAGCATAAAGACTGGATATATGTTTGTTTTATATGTATTTCCCCATACTTCAGTACAATATGTCATGTATGGGAGTATTAATGAATGATACAAAGTATATAGTGTGGGTTGATTCAGCAAATATTTCACTCTGTGTAGTATTGCGATTGATTTGGGTATTTTACTTTTAATATAATTAATATGTGACTTCCAACACAGTTTGTTATCAATTATTACTCCAAGAAATTTAATTTTGGATATCCTTTCAATCTCTACACCATTTACACTGAGTTTAGATACTGAGTTGTTGTGATGGTTATTATGATTTGATATGATTTATTATGATTATGGTTAGCTTTCCTACCTCCTTTCTGAGTGTATCCAAAAGTTGTTCCAAATTGCTTCCACTGCATAATAAATTGGTGTAATCTGCAAACAATATTAAATCCATTTTTTCCGGAACTTTACATATATCATTTATATACATATTGAATAACAATGGCCCCAAAACTGAACCCTGTGGGACTCCGCAAGTAACCTTCAGTAACTGCGAGTTTTTGCTACCAACACATACATACTGATATCTGTTCTTTAAGTAACTATGTACATAACCAGGGCAGTGCTACCCCCAATACCATAATTTTGTAGTTTCATTAACAATAATTTATGATCCACTGTATCAAATGCTTTTTTAAGATCCAGGAATACCCCAACTGAATACTCTTTTTTTTTCCAGCAGCAGTTAATATTTTTTCTATAAATTCCATTAGAGCAAATGCAGTTGTCCTCTTGTGTCTGAACCCATATTGCTGCTCACACAATAAATTATTCTTCATTATGAAGTTGTCAGTTCTCTCAAAGAATATTTTTTCCAGTATCATGAAAAATTGTGGCAATAGTGAAACAGGTCTATAGTTTGAAAATTCCCCTCTGTCACCCGTCTTGTATATCGGAATTACTTTAGCTGTTTTCATTGCACTGGGAAATGTACCTGTTTGGAGAGACAGGTTACAGATATACGTCAGTGGCTTCACTTGTAGCAGCACCTTGGGGGAGCCAGATTATCTAGCATCTCAGACAGGAGACAGTGATAAGCTTGGGACAACAAAGAGCAGGAGGTTCCTAGTGAGATAGCAGGAAGGAGTCAGGGATGAAGGATGTTGAATGCAGTGTGATGCAAATGTCATGTTGTGTGTGATGTAAATGCCATGAGACTTAAGGGGAGAGTTTCTGCTTAAACAGTCAGCCTGTTCTGTGCTTGAGAGATGTGAGTGTGTAATAAATTGTCTGAAATGATTTTGCCTATGATTTCACACACTCCACACTGGTGACCCGAGACGTATTATGGAACACGAGGTGAGATCCCCGGAGCCGGCCCGGTCAGGAAGCTACAGCGAGGCGGCAGCCATCCCACAGACAGCCAGGACTGGAACCTACAGCCACGCGTGTGCGGTTTCAGTCAAGCTACCGGATTTCTGGCAGCACAACCCGCGCTCTTGGTTCCACCTCACCGAGGCCCAGTTCGCCCTCCGGGGAGTAACGGCAGATGATACCAGATTCTACCATGTGGTCGCAGCGCTCGACGCCTGCACAGCTCAGCAGGTAGCGAGCCTGCTTGATCAGCCACCAGCCAGCAGCAAATATGAGGCGCTCAAGGCTGCGCTCATCCAGCGCTACACACTCTCGGAATGTGAGAGAGCAGAGAGGCTCCTGACGCGGACCGAGTTGGGAGATGGTTCGGCCGTAGACCTGATGGAGAAGATGCTGGCGTTAATGGGCACGGACGACGAGCACTTTCTGTTTGCCCACCTCTTCCTCCGGAACCTTCCGACAGTAGCGAGAGTGGTTCTGGCCAATTCGCCGTGGCTGGCCCCGCACGACTACTGTGCGCTAGCCCAGGAAGCAGACCGGATCATCATCACCACCAGGGCGATCACAGTCAACGCGGCAGCGACGGAGCCCAGCGAGACGACCAGAGGAGGCAAGGAGCCACCGACGGTAGCAGCAGCGGGGGCCAAGGAGTGCCAGAGAGACACGCTCTGTTTCTACCATCGCCGTTTCGGAGAGAACGCATGCAGATGTGCGCCACTGTGCCAATTCAAGCGCTCGGGAAAACGCCAAGGCCGGGGGTCGGTAACAGATGAGACCCTCGGTGAAGAGAACAAGCTGCTCTACTTGACGGATGCACGCTCTGGGAGGCGTTTCCTTGTGGACACTGGAGCCCAGAAGAGCTTCATCCGGCCGACCTACGCTGACCGGCTGGCAGGATCAAGCGGCCCTGGGATGTTGGCAGCAAACGGCTCGGATATTAAGACCTTTGGTGAGGGGACTCTGCTCTTATCTCTACACGGCCGTACATATGAGTGGACTTTTGTCGTAGCAGCACTGAATTACCATATACTGGGGGCTGATTTTCTGTGTGCACATGGTTTACTGGTTGATGTTGCTAACAGGCGCCTGGTTAATGCACTGTCCTTTGACTCTCTCCCCTGTATAGCTCGAGTGACCCAGCCAACAGCACAAGCCAACGTCACAGCTACAGGCAGTAAGTTCCACACACTGCTCACTCAGTTCCCAGCACTCACGGTCCCGACAATTTCCGCGGCCATCGCTAAACACGGGGTGGAGCACTTTATCACCACCACTGGGCCGCCCGTTTTTGCAAGACCTCGGCGCTTGGACGCAGCTAAACTGGCCATAGCGCGCGAGGAGTTCACCAACCTGGAAAGGTTGGGCATCATCAGGTGCTCGAACAGCCCATGGGCTTCCCCGCTACACATGGTCCCTAAGGCTGAGGGATCGTGGCGACCGTGCGGGGATTTCCGCAGGTTGAACAACGCCACAGCGCACGACCGCTACCCAATTCCCCACATACAGGAATTTTCCATTCACCTCGCCGGAGCGCACACTTTTTCCAAAATAGACCTGGTCCACGGTTACCACCAAGTCCCAGTGCGCGCTGAGGACATACCCAAAACAGCGGTAATAACTCTGTTCGGTCTATTCGAGTTCCTCCAATGCCATTCGGGTTAAAAGGTGCGACACAGACGTTCCAGCGCATGATGGATGCAGTGCTGCGCAATCTCCCGTTTGTGTTCGTCTACCTGGACGATATCCTGGTAGCCAGTGCGTCCGAAGACGAACACGAAACCCACCTCACGACGGTTTTCCGGAGGTTGGAGGAGCACGGATTAATAATCAACCTGGCGAAATGCCAGTTCAGCGTGATGGAGATTGATTTTTTGGGGCACCACGTCTCTCCGGAAGGAGCGATCCCACTGCCCGACAAAGTGCGCGCCGTGGCGGATTTTCCCCGGCCTCAGACGGTCAGGGCGCTGCAGGAATTTTTGGGGATAGTGAACTTTTATAACCGTTTCCTTCCCCACGCGGCGCAGCTCATGCAACCATTGTATGCCGCGCTCAAGAAACAGAAACCCGCGGATAGGGTCGAATGGACCCCGGAGCGAGAGCGGGCGTTCTCGGAAGTTAAAGCAGCCCTGGCAAACGCCGCACTGCTGGCGCATCCAGACCCGACGGCCCGCATAGCGCTCACCACCGACGCTTCAGACGTGGCCATAGGGGCTGTCGTGGAGCAGCGTGTCGCAGGGGCTTGGCAGTCACTCTCCTTTTTCAGCAGAACTTTGCGTGACAGAGAACGTAAATACAGCACGTTCGACAGAGAGTTGCTGGCCCTCCACTTGGCCATATGCCACTTCCAGTTCTGGCTGGAAGGGCGCAGCTTCACCGCGTTCGTGGACCACAAGCCGCTAACATTCGCGATGGCCAAGGTTTCAGAACCGTGGTCGGGCCGGCAGCAGAGACAGCTGGCCGCCATCTCAGAGTTTACTACCGATATTCAGCATGTATCTGGTAAACTGAATGTAGTGGCGGACTGCCTCTCATGTGCCGTGGTGGCCCCAGTCTGCGTGGGGATAGATTACGCAGGCATGGCTGCGGAGCAGATTAGCGATGCAGACGTGCGCGCGCTCCAGTCTGGACCAACAGGGTTAAGGCTGGAGAGCAGGGTGCTGCAGGATGGCGGCCCCCCCCTAATCTGTGATGTCTCCATGGGTCGCCGGCGTCCGTTGGTCCCGGCCGCGTGGCACCGCCGCGTGTTTGAGTCGGTTCACACTCTGGCGCACCCAGGAGTGCGCGCGTCGGTCAAAATGGTGGGAGAGAAGTTTGTGTGGCCAGGCCTGTGCAAACAAGTGAAGGAGTGGGCTGCAGCCTGCGTAGGATGCCAACGAGCCAAAGTACACAGACACACGAAGGCTCCTTTGGAGCTGTTTCGTATTCCGGCTAAGAGGTTCGACCATGTTCACGTGGACCTCGTGGGCCCCCTCCCGCCATCACAGGGGTGCACACACCTCCTGACAATGGTGGACCGCACCATGCGCTGGCCACAAGCAGTCCTGCTGGCGGCAACCACGTCCGCAGACGTAGCGCGCGCTTTTTTAACAGCATGGGTGGCGCGTTTTGGAGTCCCATCGGACATTACGTCCGACTGGGGCCCGCAATTTGTTTCTGAACTCTGGTCCGCGATGGCCCGCAGCCTGGGTGTTACAATTCCCCGCACAACCGCGTACAACCCACAGGCCAATGGGTTATGCGAGCGTTTTTGTAGATCACTGAAAGCGGCACTCAGGGCTTCATTGAAGGATGCAAATTGGGTAGACAGGCTGCCATGGGTTTTATTGGGGTTGCGCTCCGCGCCGAAAGAGGATCTGGAAGCTTCCCTGGCAGAGCTCATTTTTGCGCAGCCACTATGGCTGCCCGGGGAATTTCTGCCAGATAATCCCGAGCCGGGCAGCTCCCTGTCTCAGCTTTTGCAGCGTAGCGCAAACACAGGCATGCTGCCGGGCCATGCCCACCACAGTTTTCCGCGTGTTTTCGTACCTAAAACTTTGAAGAGCGCGGAGTTCGTGTTCGTCAGACACGACGCCCACCACCCTCCATTGCGCCCACCCTATGATGGACCGTTCAGAATGCTGGAAACAGGGGATAAGCATTTTTTGCTAGACTTGGGGGGTAGGAGGGAAAAAATTGGCATAGACAGACTCAAACCCGCTTTCGTTGTGGTGGACGAGCAAGTGCTGTTGGCTAAGGCCCCTCGGCGTGGAAGACCCCCACGGAGAGCTCCCCAGGGAAACTATTCACCAGAGCAGCCACACGGACAGACCGAAGTGGCCTCCCCCCCAGCAACAGCCCACCCGCAGTCAGACACACTCCCAGCAGCCCCCCACCGGCACAGCAGCGCCGCGGAGGCGGTAAACCCCAGTTACAGCAGATATGGGAGAAGACGGAAGCCCAAGCAGCATGTGGACTGATGTTCAATTGTTCTATCACAGCATGTGGACTGTTATTCTATTGTCCTATCTAAGATGCTGGGGGTGGGGGGGTGTAGCAGCACCTTGGGGGAGCCAGATTATCTAGCATCTCAGACAGGAGACAGTGATAAGCTTGGGACAACAAAGAGCAGGAGGTTCCTGGTGAGATAGCAGGAAGGAGTCAGGGATGAAGGATGTTGAATGCAGTGTGATGCAAATGTCATGTTGTGTGTGATGTAAATGCCATGAGACTTAAGGGGAGAGTTTCTGCTTAAACAGTCAGCCTGTTCTGTGCTTGAGAGATGTGAGTGTGTAATAAATTGTCTGAAATGATTTTGCCTATGATTTCACACACTCCACACTGGTGACCCGAGACGTATTATGGAACACGAGGTGAGATCCCCGGAGCCGGCCCGGTCAGGAAGCTACAGCGAGGCGGCAGCCATCCCACAGACAGCCAGGACTGGAACCTACAGCCACGCGTGTGCGGTTTCAGTCAAGCTACCGGATTTCTGGCAGCACAACCCGCGCTCTTGGTTCCACCTCACCGAGGCCCAGTTCGCCCTCCGGGGAGTAACGGCAGATGATACCAGATTCTACCATGTGGTCGCAGCGCTCGACGCCTGCACAGCTCAGCAGGTAGCGAGCCTGCTTGATCAGCCACCAGCCAGCAGCAAATATGAGGCGCTCAAGGCTGCGCTCATCCAGCGCTACACACTCTCGGAATGTGAGAGAGCAGAGAGGCTCCTGACGCGGACCGAGTTGGGAGATGGTTCGGCCGTAGACCTGATGGAGAAGATGCTGGCGTTAATGGGCACGGACGACGAGCACTTTCTGTTTGCCCACCTCTTCCTCCGGAACCTTCCGACAGTAGCGAGAGTGGTTCTGGCCAATTCGCCGTGGCTGGCCCCGCACGACTACTGTGCGCTAGCCCAGGAAGCAGACCGGATCATCATCACCACCAGGGCGATCACAGTCAACGCGGCAGCGACGGAGCCCAGCGAGACGACCAGAGGAGGCAAGGAGCCACCGACGGTAGCAGCAGCGGGGGCCAAGGAGTGCCAGAGAGACACGCTCTGTTTCTACCATCGCCGTTTCGGAGAGAACGCATGCAGATGTGCGCCACTGTGCCAATTCAAGCGCTCGGGAAAACGCCAAGGCCGGGGGTCGGTAACAGATGAGACCCTCGGTGAAGAGAACAAGCTGCTCTACTTGACGGATGCACGCTCTGGGAGGCGTTTCCTTGTGGACACTGGAGCCCAGAAGAGCTTCATCCGGCCGACCTACGCTGACCGGCTGGCAGGATCAAGCGGCCCTGGGATGTTGGCAGCAAACGGCTCGGATATTAAGACCTTTGGTGAGGGGACTCTGCTCTTATCTCTACACGGCCGTACATATGAGTGGACTTTTGTCGTAGCAGCACTGAATTACCATATACTGGGGGCTGATTTTCTGTGTGCACATGGTTTACTGGTTGATGTTGCTAACAGGCGCCTGGTTAATGCACTGTCCTTTGACTCTCTCCCCTGTATAGCTCGAGTGACCCAGCCAACAGCACAAGCCAACGTCACAGCTACAGGCAGTAAGTTCCACACACTGCTCACTCAGTTCCCAGCACTCACGGTCCCGACAATTTCCGCGGCCATCGCTAAACACGGGGTGGAGCACTTTATCACCACCACTGGGCCGCCCGTTTTTGCAAGACCTCGGCGCTTGGACGCAGCTAAACTGGCCATAGCGCGCGAGGAGTTCACCAACCTGGAAAGGTTGGGCATCATCAGGTGCTCGAACAGCCCATGGGCTTCCCCGCTACACATGGTCCCTAAGGCTGAGGGATCGTGGCGACCGTGCGGGGATTTCCGCAGGTTGAACAACGCCACAGCGCACGACCGCTACCCAATTCCCCACATACAGGAATTTTCCATTCACCTCGCCGGAGCGCACACTTTTTCCAAAATAGACCTGGTCCACGGTTACCACCAAGTCCCAGTGCGCGCTGAGGACATACCCAAAACAGCGGTAATAACTCTGTTCGGTCTATTCGAGTTCCTCCAATGCCATTCGGGTTAAAAGGTGCGACACAGACGTTCCAGCGCATGATGGATGCAGTGCTGCGCAATCTCCCGTTTGTGTTCGTCTACCTGGACGATATCCTGGTAGCCAGTGCGTCCGAAGACGAACACGAAACCCACCTCACGACGGTTTTCCGGAGGTTGGAGGAGCACGGATTAATAATCAACCTGGCGAAATGCCAGTTCAGCGTGATGGAGATTGATTTTTTGGGGCACCACGTCTCTCCGGAAGGAGCGATCCCACTGCCCGACAAAGTGCGCGCCGTGGCGGATTTTCCCCGGCCTCAGACGGTCAGGGCGCTGCAGGAATTTTTGGGGATAGTGAACTTTTATAACCGTTTCCTTCCCCACGCGGCGCAGCTCATGCAACCATTGTACGCCGCGCTCAAGAAACAGAAACCCGCGGATAGGGTCGAATGGACCCCGGAGCGAGAGCGGGCGTTCTCGGAAGTTAAAGCAGCCCTGGCAAACGCCGCACTGCTGGCGCATCCAGACCCGACGGCCCGCATAGCGCTCACCACCGACGCTTCAGACGTGGCCATAGGGGCTGTCGTGGAGCAGCGTGTCGCAGGGGCTTGGCAGTCACTCTCCTTTTTCAGCAGAACTTTGCGTGACAGAGAACGTAAATACAGCACGTTCGACAGAGAGTTGCTGGCCCTCCACTTGGCCATATGCCACTTCCAGTTCTGGCTGGAAGGGCGCAGCTTCACCGCGTTCGTGGACCACAAGCCGCTAACATTCGCGATGGCCAAGGTTTCAGAACCGTGGTCGGGCCGGCAGCAGAGACAGCTGGCCGCCATCTCAGAGTTTACTACCGATATTCAGCATGTATCTGGTAAACTGAATGTAGTGGCGGACTGCCTCTCATGTGCCGTGGTGGCCCCAGTCTGCGTGGGGATAGATTACGCAGGCATGGCTGCGGAGCAGATTAGCGATGCAGACGTGCGCGCGCTCCAGTCTGGACCAACAGGGTTAAGGCTGGAGAGCAGGGTGCTGCAGGATGGCGGCCCCCCCCTAATCTGTGATGTCTCCATGGGTCGCCGGCGTCCGTTGGTCCCGGCCGCGTGGCACCGCCGCGTGTTTGAGTCGGTTCACACTCTGGCGCACCCAGGAGTGCGCGCGTCGGTCAAAATGGTGGGAGAGAAGTTTGTGTGGCCAGGCCTGTGCAAACAAGTGAAGGAGTGGGCTGCAGCCTGCGTAGGATGCCAACGAGCCAAAGTACACAGACACACGAAGGCTCCTTTGGAGCTGTTTCGTATTCCGGCTAAGAGGTTCGACCATGTTCACGTGGACCTCGTGGGCCCCCTCCCGCCATCACAGGGGTGCACACACCTCCTGACAATGGTGGACCGCACCATGCGCTGGCCACAAGCAGTCCTGCTGGCGGCAACCACGTCCGCAGACGTAGCGCGCGCTTTTTTAACAGCATGGGTGGCGCGTTTTGGAGTCCCATCGGACATTACGTCCGACTGGGGCCCGCAATTTGTTTCTGAACTCTGGTCCGCGATGGCCCGCAGCCTGGGTGTTACAATTCCCCGCACAACCGCGTACAACCCACAGGCCAATGGGTTATGCGAGCGTTTTTGTAGATCACTGAAAGCGGCACTCAGGGCTTCATTGAAGGATGCAAATTGGGTAGACAGGCTGCCATGGGTTTTATTGGGGTTGCGCTCCGCGCCGAAAGAGGATCTGGAAGCTTCCCTGGCAGAGCTCATTTTTGCGCAGCCACTATGGCTGCCCGGGGAATTTCTGCCAGATAATCCCGAGCCGGGCAGCTCCCTGTCTCAGCTTTTGCAGCGTAGCGCAAACACAGGCATGCTGCCGGGCCATGCCCACCACAGTTTTCCGCGTGTTTTCGTACCTAAAACTTTGAAGAGCGCGGAGTTCGTGTTCGTCAGACACGACGCCCACCACCCTCCATTGCGCCCACCCTATGATGGACCGTTCAGAATGCTGGAAACAGGGGATAAGCATTTTTTGCTAGACTTGGGGGGTAGGAGGGAAAAAATTGGCATAGACAGACTCAAACCCGCTTTCGTTGTGGTGGACGAGCAAGTGCTGTTGGCTAAGGCCCCTCGGCGTGGAAGACCCCCACGGAGAGCTCCCCAGGGAAACTATTCACCAGAGCAGCCACACGGACAGACCGAAGTGGCCTCCCCCCCAGCAACAGCCCACCCGCAGTCAGACACACTCCCAGCAGCCCCCCACCGGCACAGCAGCGCCGCGGAGGCGGTAAACCCCAGTTACAGCAGATATGGGAGAAGACGGAAGCCCAAGCAGCATGTGGACTGATGTTCAATTGTTCTATCACAGCATGTGGACTGTTATTCTATTGTCCTATCTAAGATGCTGGGGGTGGGGGGGTGTAGCAGCACCTTGGGGGAGCCAGATTATCTAGCATCTCAGACAGGAGACAGTGATAAGCTTGGGACAACAAAGAGCAGGAGGTTCCTGGTGAGATAGCAGGAAGGAGTCAGGGATGAAGGATGTTGAATGCAGTGTGATGCAAATGTCATGTTGTGTGTGATGTAAATGCCATGAGACTTAAGGGGAGAGTTTCTGCTTAAACAGTCAGTCTGTTCTGTGCTTGAGAGATGTGAGTGTGTAATAAATCGTCTGAAATGATTCTGCCTATGATTTCACACACTCCACACACTAAGCATTCAATGATAGTTTTGACTAAAAGCATGTCAATACCATCACAATCCGTAGATGTTTTACTTTTAAACGATTTAACAATTTCAATGACCTCTCTCTCTGTGTTCTTTATGAAAATGGAATCTTTTATAGCAATGCTTTTGCTTATTGTTTCACCTGTAGATGCCATAATGGTCATTTCTCGAGCCAAATTAGGACCAATGTTAACAAAAAATTTATTAAATTCATCTGCAGGTGAAAGTGCATTCACACTCTTGAGTCTTTTTTTTGGGGGGGAAAGATTGGTTGGGTAGCTTGTATTTCTGTTTTTATTTCCAAGAAAATTGTTAAGTATTGTCCATGTATTTTTAATGTTATCTCTGTTTTTCTCCAATTCTTTACTATAATAGTCTCTTTTACTACATCTCATTGTATATATTAACTTATTTTTGTATGGTTTATACCGTTGCTCTGCTTCTTTTGTCCTTTTCTTTAGAAAAGCTTTATATAATGAATTTTTCTTTTTACACGCTTTTTGTAATCCTTTGGTTAACCATGACTTGTCGGCAAATTTCTGTTTAAGCTTTTTCTTTACTAATGGACACTTTATTTCATAAAGAGTGGTTACAATGTTCATGAATGTGTCATAGGCTTCATTTACATCTGATACATAGACTTTTGTCCAGTCTTGCTTCAGCAGGTCTTCTTTAAAAGAATTGATTCCATTTTGTGATTTGTATCTGAAAGATTTTAAAGTTTTTTCTGTATTGGCCTGCATGTGACCATGGATAAGTGCAAAGACTGGCAAATGGTCACTTATGTCATTTATCAATAATCCACTTTCTATTTTCTTATCAATAATATTAACAAACAGGTTATCAATAAGTGTAGCAGTGTGAACTGTGATTCTACTGGGATGTGTTATTGTGGGATATAGACTCATACTGTACATAGAATTAATAAACTCTGTAATTACATTTTGTTGAAATGGATTTAGTAAATCAATATTGAAGTCTTCACAGATTACAACCATTTTCTTATTTGTTATATTATTGTACAGCTCGACTAACTTATCTCTGAATGTCTCAACACAAGTTCCCGGCATTCTATATATACAACTTATAATTAGATTTTTTGTTTTATCTTGGTCAATCTCAACAGTAACACATTCCAGAATCCCTGGTAGCGCAAAAGACATTCCATTTACAAGTTTACACCTATACAGGTCATCAATATACAATGCAACACCACCACCCTTTTTTTGAGATCTATTAATAATAGATCTATTAATTTTTAGTTTATATATGCTTCCGTTAGGCAACATTATTAGAAAGCACTGTATACATTTTCATTGTTATGCAGATGACACACAATTATACCTGTCAATGAAGCCAGATGATAGTAATCAATTAGCCAAGTTAGAAGCCTGTCTTAAGGAAATCAAAGCTTGGATGACTTGTAATTCTCTGCTATTAAATTCAGATAAGACTGAAGTCATTCTTGTTGGTCCAAAAAACCTTAGAAATTCCTTTCCAAATCAAACTTTCAGTTTGGATGCAGTTACTCTTTCTCTTAATAGCTCTGTGAGGAACCTTGGAGTTATTTTTGATCAGGATTTGTCCTTCAATTCACATATTAAATTTGTTTCTAAGACTGCCTTCTATCATTTGCGTAATATTGCCAAGATTAGGAGCATCTTGTCTCAGAGTGATGCTGAGAAACTGATCCACGCTTTTGTTAGCTCGAGATTAGATTATTGTAATTCTTTATTATCAGGTTGTCCTAAAACATCTTTAAAAAGTCTTCAGCTGATCCAAAATGCTGCAGCAAGAGTTTTAACAGGTACTAGAAAGAGAGATCATATCTCTCCGGTTCTGGCCTCCCTTCATTGGCTTCCCATAGAGTTTAGAATTAAGTTTAAAATCCTTCTTCTTACTTACAAAGCTCTAAACAATCAAGCTCCTTTTTATTTAAAAGATCTGATACTACCGTATTATCCTAACAGAGCACTACGCTCCCAAAATGCAGGACTACTTGTAATACCTAGAATCTCCAAAAGTACAATGGGAGGCAGAGCCTTCAGTTATCAAGCTCCTCTCCTGTGGAATCAGCTGCCAATCTGGATTCGGGAGTCAGACTCGATCTCTGTTTTTAAGATTAGGGTTAAAACCTACCTTTTTGATATAGCCTACAATTAGGGAGGGATCATGTGTTTCTGAACCCTCCCTTAGTTATGCTGCTAATAGGTTTAGTCAGCCGGGGGACCTCCAGTAATGCACTGGGCCTCACTCCTTTTCTCACTCTCTATGAAATATTTTTTTTTTGCTGGTCATTAACATTTGTTTGTTCTCTCCCATAGATTGAGTCCCCATCGTGCTGTTTGCTCTCTACATGTCTGTTCTTTTCATCTTCTCTGTCCCCTCACCCCCCAGCCAGTCGCAGCAGATGACTGCCCCTCCCTGAGCCTGGTTCTGCTGGAGGTTTCTTCCTGTTAAAAGGGAGTTTTTCCTCTCCACCGTCACCAAGTGCTTGCTCACAGGGGATCACCTGATTGCTGGGGTCTTTCTGCAACTGTGGGGGTTCCCCCCTACAGTTGATAGTGCTATGAGATGACTGTTGTTGTGAAATGGCGCTATATAAATAAAGTTGAATTGAATTGAATTGAAATTAATATAAAACATCTGATATCCCTCTATTGCCATCAGAGAAGCTTGCTCTTCACTGAGCCAAGTTTCAGAGACTGCGATAGCTGTAAATTTTCTATCTAGCTGTTTTAAATAGTCCTGAATCTGTGAAAAGTTTTTGTTAAGACTTCTGCTGTTGAAGTGTATTATTGATAGTTTACCATCTAATTGTACTTGACTTTTGAATTGCTTTTCAGTATAATATTCACAGTGATTATGAATGTTATTGAAGAAGTGGTTATCAGGATCAATATCATTCTCCATCTCTTGTAGTTTATGTTCAGCATAATGGCATATTTTCAGAGTCTGAATTTCCTCATTCTGTGTCAAATGACTTCCTCCAACTAGGGATGATTGATGTCTACTAAAGTCAGTCATAAGTTTTTTTGTTTTGTTTTGTTTTTTAAAGTACATTGACATGGTATGTCACAAAAGAACTGTTCTTGCCGTGTGTGTGGATATGGATTATCGTAGTCTCATAATTTTCCCAATCAGTGTTCATCTATATTTATTTAAGTCAGCGAGATGTCTTATTATTATGACCTTTTGTTCCTCAGGTGTTCCATTTAGTTTGATCCAAACTCTACAGTTTCTAGTCCATGTTGCTTGTATCTTGTTTTGTCTTTTCAGCATCCTTGCTTGCCGTGCTATTTCAGCATTAGTCTTTGTTAAATGTTCATTTAGGTAGACTTCTGTTCCCCGTAGCTTTCTGGCCTGCCTCAGTATGTCATTCTTTACCCTTCTGTTCACAAAGCACATCACAGTTGATTTCTTTGTTTTATTGTCCTTTCTGGGTAAAGTATGACAGGCTGAAATTGCATTTCCTTCAACCTTTATGTTTCTGCTTTCAAGGAACTGAAGCACCTGGTTTTCCAGGGAGACTGATTCACTTGGGGGAGCCTCCTCACCTCTCATTCCTGCTGTAGCATTGACATATGATTGATATTTAATGTCTAATCCACTAATGATTAAATCATCCATACGAGAATATTGTTCAAGATCCTTGAAGATGCGTTGCTCCAAGTCTGCAATTTTTTTGTCTCTTTCCTTAATTGTTAATTTCAATTCTCGGACTTCCTCCATTAGCCCTAATAGTTTAGACTGTTGATTGGCCACTTTGGTCAGTTCTTCTGACAAGAAGTTCAGAGATTTTTTAATCTCTTCCATTTCCTCCTTCTTTGGTGGCATTTTTTACTGACCTGATGATAGTAGGACAGTCTCTGCTGGTGTCGCCTGTATCCGATCCAGACGACTTTGAATCCAGCTGGGGCCTCAGCCAGCCCCCTCCGCTGGTAGTCCTGCTGCTTACCGGCACTGTAATTGAGCTCCGATACGGCTCCTGTTCAGCTGGGGCCTTGGCAGCTCCTCCGCCGAGCTCCACTGCCCACCACCGCTGCAGCTGAGCTCGGATCCGGCTCCTGTCCAGCTGGGTTCTCGGTAGTTCCTCCGCTGAGCCCCGCCGCCTATCACTGTCTTCCTCGGTAGTTCCTTCACCAAGCCCCGCCGCTGTAATTGAGCTCTGATACAGCTCCTATCCAGCTGGGGCCTCGGTAGCTCCTCCACTGAGCCCTCCCTCCTACCGCCGCTGTAGTTGAGCTCCGATCTGGCTCCTGTCCAGCTATGGCCTCGGTTAGTTGCTCCGCCGAGCCCCAATCACAAGACTCTAAGAATCTGTGCGGGAGGCTCAGCCGATGCCGGGTCAGTGAGACGAACCGGGGGCAGAGTCGCTCCTTTGTATCGGTGTTAGCTACGACTAGCTGTGGTGTTAGCTATAACGATAGCAGCAGCTTAGCACGTTAGCTTAGCACATCCCACGGCTCCTTCCGTTCGTCCTTCTCTCCAGCAGACCGACAAAGCTCCAGTGAGTTTGGAGGCTCAGCTGTCATCTACTGGGCCAATGTCGGGTCAGTGGGATGAACCGGGGACAGAGTCGCTTTTTTGTATCAGTGTTAGCTACGACTAGTTGTAGTGTTAGCATTAGCTTAGCACATTACATGTTTGGCTGTATGGACTTTATGACAATAGAGATGGCTTCTTGGAAGACTGTTTCTTATGGTGGAGTCATGAACATTCACCTTAACTGAGGCAAGTGAGACCTGCAGTTCTTTGGATATTGTTGTGGGGTCTTTTGTGACCTCTTGGATGGATTGTCACTGTGCTCTTGGGGTAATTTTGGTCGGCCGGCCACTCCTGGGAAGGTTCACCACTGTTCTATGTTTTTGCCATTTGTGGATAATGACTCTCAGTGTGGTTCGCTGGAGTCCCAAAGCTTTAGAAATGGCTTTATAACCTTTTCCAGACTGATAGATCTCAATTACTTTGTTTCTGATTTGTTCCTGAATTTCTTTGGATCACAGAATGATGTCTAGCTTTTGAAGGTCTTTTGGTCTACTTCACTTTGTCAGGCAGGTCTTATTTAAGTCAGTTCTTGATTGAGAACAGGTGTGGCAATAATCAGGCCTGGGTGTGGCTAGAGAAATTTAACTCAGCTTCCAAAGATGTGATAAACCACAGTTAACTTATGTTTTAATGGGCGGGCAATCACTGTTTTACACAGGGCAATGTAGGTTTGGATTTTATTTTACCCTTAAAAATAAACACCTTCATTTAAAAACTGCATTTTGTGTATGCTTGTTTTAGCTCTGTCTAATATTTAAATTTGTTTGATGATCTGAAACATTTAAGTGTGACAAACATACAAAAAAAATGAGAAATCGGGAAGGGTGCAAACACTTTTTCACACCACTGTATGTTTGATGAAAAAAATGTTGACGTGTTCAATACTTATTTTGCCCGCTGTATATTCAGCGGCTGACCGGAGTGGTGGCCTAGAGGTAGAGCATCCACCTCACAACTGGGAGGCCGTGGGTCAAAGCCCCGGCTGGGTCATACCAGAGACCATATAAAAACGATGCTTCCTGCCTTCTAACTTTGTGCTCAGCATAATAGAATGGGGGCAGGAAAGCTGGTTACCACGCCACAGGGGAGAGCACAAGCCAGTGTACTCCTTGTGCCGGTTCCCAGCCCAGGTAAATGAGGAGGGTTGTGTCAGAAAGGGCATCCAGAGTAAAAATCCTTGCCAAATCGACATGCAGATCATCGCAATATCAGGTGATCATATGCAGTGGTGACCCTGAAGGGGAGCAGCTGAAAGATGAAAAAGATTAATTCAGTTGCTGTGTACACACATGTATTTGAGTATGTAAAAGAAGTGATGATAGCTCAGAGTGCATAATATACTTCAAACCAATCACATGTCAGTTTCATCATGAGAGGTTCCAGCATCCTTTGCTCCAATTGGTTACCATGTAATCCACTGTCCCTACAGAACTGAGCCGTGTTTCTCTCCATTCATATTTTCCTCTTTCTCATTCTCACCATCTCTACTTCTGCCTTCATAATGGTGCAAATCACTTCCCCCCACTTCTCGAAATCTTCATCTTTCTTCTTTTCCATTCGATTTCCAAATTAAAATTCCAAATTATTATTTAAAGTTGATTATTGCCCCCTTCTCTGATTTTAAATTTCTTACTTTTTTTTAAAGGGAAAAGAATTGATACCCTTCACGTTTTCCTCCCTCCTGCTTCGATGTCCTCCACCTTCCACTTCCCGTGCATTGATCTTTTCTCCCCATCTCTTCTGTATATGACTGTTCCCCTCTTCCTTTTTCTCCCCTTTGCCCCCCTTCCTCTCTTTAGGGGGAGTCATTGAGTGTGTAATCGCTTGGTTACGGTGTGTCAGTCTGCGTCTGAACCCACCATCTGTCCTCTGGGCCTGCGTCTGGGACTGTAGGCACACACACACACACGCACACACACTCAGAGCAAATATACAGACTCACACAGTCAAGCCAAGCTCATTCACACCACAATATGATGACAGCTGTATCACCCACCTATTGACATGAGCTGTCAGAGGGGCAGTGACTAACATAACGCATTATGACATGTCCCACACACCCAGGTGGCAACTACAGTGCGCACACATTGTCATGGGTTAGAACTGTTCTCCAGTTCTCCGCCAAGCCTGACTTTGGAACGAGGCGGTGAGCTGATTAAAAGATCTGGACATGTAGATGCACACATTTACAGTACATTCCTTATTGTGAATAAGTAGAATCTGCTGTTTTGTCATTAAAAGGCTTTAGTCATGGGTGGGATAAATGACCAAAAAGATCCACCATCAACTGTGACTGGATAGATTTAGAAGAAGAAATCAACTTTATTGTCATTTAATCTATACAGCAGAACAAAATTTCATTTCTCCTACCTACAATGTTAATCACATCTAGAATCAGGAGAGGTCACTGCCATGCAAGGCACCGCCACAAGCAACTCTTGCTTCCCCATTCTATTTTTACTGAACATCAAGCTAGAAGGCGGGAAGTACAATTATTATATGGTCTCTGGTATGACCTGTCCAACTAGGCCACCACTCCACTATTTAATGCTGAAATGCACATTTGGGGCCACCTTTCCTCACAAAGTGACATCAATATTGAATAATACTTTTTTTATATGCCAAAGACGATATAAAAATGAAACTTCCTGCCATCCACCAGAAATGGAACGGAGGAGGGAAATGTGGGCAGCAGTGGCTCAGGAGGTAGAGCGGGTCGTCCAATAATCAGAGGGTTGGTGGTTTTGAATCGGCTCTCCCCAGCCATCCTGCTGTTGTCCTTGGGCAAGAAACTTTTCCCACCTTGCCTCCAGTGTCCATAACACTGGGTATGAATGTGTATAAATGTTCGGTAGTGGTTGGAGAGGTCACTGGTGCGGATTGGCAGCCACGTTTCTGTCAGTCTGCCCCAGGGCAGCTGTGGCTACAGTAGTAGCTTACCACTATCAATATCTGTCTGGAGTGAATGAATAATGGACTCACTGTAAGCACTTTGAGATGTCACTTGACATGTAAAGTGCCATATAAATCTAATCCAATATTATTATTAGTAATAATAAAGATGATTTAACTATGACAATGCTTTAATTTTGAGGCATCAGAAACATAGGGCTCTATAGAGAGCCTAAGTCATGTCTCCTCTGCTTCCACAATGGGACCTTAAATCAGAAAAATTCTCCATTGAAATGAATGGCAAGAGTGAAACTATCTTTTGATCCAGATCAAATTTTGCCATGAGTTACACATATGATGTTTGTCAATTTAAAAAATAATTTTCCACGTAAATAATGGTGTAGGTTGTTGTCTAACTGTTAAGGTATAAGGCTAGGAAATATGTAAATTAAAAAAACTACAGACACAGATGGACAGAATTTATGTCATCTTTTCAAAGTGCGCCCAGGGTGAAGTAACTAACAGTCCTCTGGATCAGCTGCAGCTCTCACAACACAAAGCAATACCGTTGTGTTGTTTGTCTCCTCTTTGGATCCATCTTTCATTGGTCAGGAAACAGGAGGTGAGGTTTTAGTAATCTCCCGCCATGATCGTGCTTGGTGATGTGGGATGATGGGAGATGTCCACTAATCCTTTTAACAAAAACTCTGTTATTATATGACAGCTGACAACTTTAATTCCGTGGAAAATTATCTTTTAAATTGACAAACATGATATGTGTAACTCTAGGCAAAATTCGATGGGATCAAAAGATGATTTCGCTTTTGCCATTCATTTTAATGGAGAATTTTTTCGATTTAAGGTCCCATTTGTGAGCCGCCACGAGTAAACCAGCAACAAGTCAGCCTGACGTGATTCCTAAAAAACACAACTACTTTTTTTGAATTGTGGTTTTCATTTTTTCTTTTTTTTTTTTTTTGCAAAATATGCTTGTTGAAGCATATTTTGGGCGCATGCGCCCTTGATCAACAAGGGCGCATGTGCACGCAGCGACCGGCAGCTGGTGAAAAAGTTTGTCGTCTGTGTGTCTGTTTTTATGTACTTTTATATGTTTTTACGAAATCCTCTGTGTCGTTTCTGCCCTGGAGTGTTTGTGGACTGTATGGCGAAGAGCTCCCTGGTTCCAACAACATGGACTTCCTTCCCTTTCTTGCACTGCTGCTACTTTTCCTCCGGCTCTTTGTCTATGAGGTAAACGCGTTCGGCATCGTGGCGGGCAGGATACATTATTCCAGGGACATGTTGCTGCATTTAAGCACGGTTGATGCAGTGGCTGTGATTGAGCCTAAGCTGCAACTGCCGGACTTTATTTTGAGAGACGGACATAGCGGTGAAAAGAGAGACGGGAGAGACAGCAGAAGGAAGCGCGGAAGGTGTGGAGGTGTGAAATTGCGCCTGAGAAGACGTCAGTTTGGTAACATTCCTCTTCCTTCGATGATTTTTGGGAACGTACAGTCTCTGAAAAACAAGGTGGATGAAATTCAAGGGAATGTATGCTATCAGAAGGACTTTAAGAACTGCTGTGTCATGGCTTTCACCGAATCTTGGCTTACTGCGCATGACCGAGACACAGACCTGTGGATTGACGGCTTTGGAGCCCCACTGCGCTCGGATCGGCAGGAAGAGGTAACGGGGAAACGTCAGGGGGGCGGCGGCGTCGTCGTCGTCGTCGGCCTCCGTCGGTCTATGATGACCATGGAAGAGAATCCTAAACGTCTACTCTGCTGGAACAGCACCTCCTGTGGCTGAACAGGCCGATGCGCACCAGTGTTCTACCTTCCAGCGTTGGGCGTTGGTAGGATTCAAGCCTGGGCAGGAAGATATGGAGGACAAGATGCTACCCATGCAGCATGTCCCCCCTCTCCACGTCACTGATGAATCCAAAGGAACAGCAGGGCTGCTATAGTTTTGCACCAGCGCCGTCGCAGGAGCTGCCAGAACGATGTTGAGCACAACAGAGAACTGCCTTAGGGGCTCCGACTCCGGATTTTTCCTCAGGGTTGACTCCCGAAGCCTTTCCCGTGACTGGGTGTGCCGCAAGGCAGCGGAGATTTGAAATCAGGGTTTACCTTCCCCTAGATGGGCTACCTTCCCAGGTTGACGAGCCACCATCTACCCGAAGCATCTGGTTTTAAGGCGCCAGAGATCCGCCCTCGCCCCTTCTCCTATTAGTAAAAGCAGTTCCGCCGGGCTTAGAGACTAAACCACACGGGCAGGCTAGGAGTTGGACTTAGTTGTCAGAGGCTTTTCGAGACGCACGCCGTAAGGAGCATTTTATGAGCACTGGGAGCTTAACCCCAGTGCCGCTCCTGGCTATGACAACCTTGGAACCGGGGGGGGCGGCGTATGTTTATACATTAATAAGCAGTACTGCACATCTGTCACGGTCAGAGAGCGCATCTGTACACCCGATGTGGAGCTGCTGTCTGTGTCACTACACCCCTTTTATTTGCCTCGCGAGTTCCCCCAGCTTTTCATCACAACTGTGTATATTCACCCGAGGGCAGACGCTGACTCCGCCTGCAGCACAATCTTTGATGTGATCCAGCAGCTGCAATCAATTTCTCCAGAGGTGCCAAACTTCATTCTTGGGGATTTTAACCATGTTTCTTTAAAGAAGACACTTAAAAAACTTTTATCAGTATGTCTCCTGCCCAACCAGGTGAAAAAAGACATTGGACCTGTGCTATGGATCCATAGAGAGGGCCTATAAATCACTCCCCCTTCCTCCTTTAGGATCCTCAGATCACAACTGTGTACATTTGCTGCCCACATATAAAACTGCTCACGAGAGACATTGATGTGTGGACAGAAGATTCAGTGCACAGCCTCCAGGAATGCTTTGACTGTACAGACTGGGAGATGTTCACACTGGCCTGCGGGGATGATTTGGACTCTTTGGTGGATGTCACATGCTCATACATGGCTTTCTGTAAAAATAAGATTGTTCCACGTAAACGTGTCAAAATATATCCCAACAACAAACCATGGGTTACAAAATCAGTTAAATCCTGCTTACAGAGGAAAGCACTTGCCTTTAAACAGGGGTCTGTTTCTGAGCTACAGGTTGCCACAAAAGAGCTGAAGGCCGAAATTTTAAGAGCAAAACAGAATTATAAATCAGAGTTGGAAAGCAAAATGGCAACAAAGAAACTTGGTTCAGCCTGGGCCAGTATGAAAACTATTGCAGGCCTTCAGAGCACAGAGCGCAGTAATCATGTGTTTTTAGATGGTTTTAATTCAGACACAGAGCCGGCTAATGCTCTTAATTGTTTTTATGGTCGTTTTGACTCCTTGGATTTTAGCACAGAAACCCAAGATTTGAAACAGAAACTCAAAGACAATCAGCACTTTAATATTGATGTGCAGGATGTTAAAAGGGAGTTCTGCGCTGTAAAAGTGAACAAAAGTCAGGGCCCTGATAATATTCAATTCAATTCAATTCAATTCAACTTTATTTATATAGCGCCATTTCACAACAACAGTCATCTCATAGCACTATCAACTGTAGGGAGGACCCCCACAGTTGCAGAAAGACCCCAGCAATCAGGCGATCCCCTGTGAGCAAGCACTTGGCGACGGTGGAGAGGAAAAACTCCCTTTTAACAGGAAGAAACCTCCAGCAGAACCAGGCTCAGGGAGGGGCAGTCATCTGCTGCGACTGGCTGGGGGGTGAGGGGATAGAGAAGAAGAAAAGAACAGACATGTAGAGAGCAAACAGCACGATGGGGACTCAATCTATGGGAGAGAACAAACAAATGTTAATGACCAGCAAAAAAAAAAATATTTCATAGAGAGTGAGGAAAGGAGTGAGGCCCAGTGCATTACTGGAGGTCCCCCGGCTGGCTAAACCTATTAGCAGCATAACTAAGGGAGGGTTCAGAAAACACATGATCCCTCCCTAATTGTAGGCTATATCAAAAAGGTAGGTTTTAGCCCTATTCTTAAAAACAGAGATCGAGTCTGACTCCCGAATCCAGATTGGCAGCTGATTCCACAGGAGAGGAGCTTGATAACTGAAGGCTCTGCCTCCCATTGTACTTTTGGAGATTCTAGGTATTACAAGTAAACCTGCATTTTGGGAGCGTAGTGCTCTGTTAGGATGATACGGTAGTATCAGATCTTTTAAATAAAAAGGAGCCTGATTGTTTAGAGCTTTGTAAGTAAGAAGAAGGATTTTAAACTTAATTCTAAACTCTATGGGAAGCCAATGAAGGGAGGCCAGAACCGGAGAGATATGATCTCTCTTTCTAGTACCATATATGACCAATATATGTGGGCGCTTGGTAAAGTCCTGTGCACATGAACTGAGTCCTATATTTCATTACATTTTCAATAAGTCCTTACAGACACAACATGTGCCTAAGATCTGGAAAGAAGCCGTGGTTGTTCCCGTTCCAAAATCCAGCTGTCCTAAAACGGTAAACGACTTTAGACCAGTTGCTTTGACTTCAATTTTAATGAAAATTTTTGAAAAACTGGTCAGATGTGAAGTCCTAAAGCAGACTGAGCATGCATTGGACCCTCTGCAGTTTGCCTATAGGCCTCACAGAGGAGTGGAGGATGCCACTGTCACTCTGTTTAACATGCTTTTTAAACATCTGGATTTTAATGGGACACACGCCAGACTTTTATTTATTTTTTTTTTAATTTTTTTTTAATTTTTTTTTTTTTTGTTACTTATTTGTACCCGTAGGTAGACTTGGTTTGCAGTCTGGTGACAAGCCACCGGCTGCTGGTCGCTGCGTGCGCGAGCGCCCTAAACCTACATGTTTTTTTTTTTTTTTTTTTTTTTTTTTTGTGGACTTTTCCTCCGCCTTTAGTACAATCCAACCTCATATCTTAGTTGAAAGGCTCCTGCAGCAATTTGATTTGAGCAATAATCTGGTGGGTTGGATTCTGGATTTCTTAACCAACAGGACACAGAGAGTAAGGGTCAATGGTACATTGTCTGACCTAAAGTGCTCTTCTACTGGCTCTCCTCAGGGGTGTGTGTTGTCACCACTACTCTTCATCCTGTACACAAACATGTGTCGGAGCAGACATGACAACAGACACATTATAAAGTATGCTGATGACTCAGTTATTGTCAGTTTCCTCCAGGATGGTGAGAGTGGCCACGACCCAGTAGCTGATGATTTTGTTCACTGGTGTGAGGATTCCTACCTGCAGCTGAATACGACAAAAACTAAAGACATGATTATTGACTTTAGGAGGAAAAATTCCAGGCACAAAGTCACCGTACTAAAAGGCCAGACCACCAAATTTGTACAATCCTACAAATATCTTGGGACGATTATTGATAGTAATTTAAACTTTGAAGAGAACTGTGAAAGGGTGTGCAAAAAGGGTCAGCAACATTTGCATTGCTTGAGAAAACTTGCACGCTTCCAAGTTGACCAAACCATAATGACAATGTTTTATCGGGCTTTTATTGAATCTGTTTTATCCTTTTCTTTAGTGTCATGGTTTGGTCAGATAAAACTGAAACAGAGGAAATCCTTGGATCAGGTAGTTAGATGGTCCAGTCGTTTGCTTGGTGAGCCACAGCTGAGCCTGACATCCCTGTACACCAGACAAGTACAGAGGATGGCTACCTCCATTTTAAATGATGACTCCCACCCTTTGCACTGCCACTTTCAGCTTCTTCCCTCAAGACAGAGGTTTGCTGTCCTAAAAAGTAGAACCCAGCGCTACAAAAACAGCTTTGTCCCTGCTGCTGTCAAAGTGTTGAACAAGCTGTAACAATATATTGCACATAATTTAGGTACCTCTTTATTAACTCCATTTTAAATTTACTTATTTTTGTAGGATGTCACTTGGGTTCTAAATATTTTATTGGGTTTTAGACCTTTAAGTTTTTAACCTCTTTGACTAGTTTTTAACTTTTAATATGACCCTTCTCTCTTACCTCTGGTTTTTCTCCCATCTCTTTGTCTTTTTATACCCTGATTGATGGAGCCTTGAGTATTCTTATCATGTTTATAGTTAGCTTCATATGTGCCTGTGTTTGTGTCTATGTTGAATGTAATTTGTGGCTTGTAAATATGGATGTCACCAGACTGCAAAACAAATCTACCTACGGTGTAGAGGAGCTTGGAATAACGAGGCGATGTGACTTATAAACCAAAGTTTATTATCAGCTTTGCTCCTCTAACAAGTCTCATCTAGTGCAGCAGCAGAAGAAGTAAGAGACCGAACACATTCGGCTCTGTGTACTTATACTCACACATAACAAAAGACATGCATATCAAAGCTGACATCCCTCATTATCTTAATCCCCCTCCTTTGTCTTCGTACCCCTCCACCTGGCCCTGGGAGGTCAGGGCGACCTATCTGGTCTCCACCGCAGCGCCTCGGATGCTCTTTGATCTTCACTGGCGGTTGAGACTCTTTGTCCTGTTCTGAGGTGTGAAGTCGCTTTACATATGTAATCACCAAACATTCTCACATGCTTATACATATGTAGGTTATGGGATATATGATTAATATAGACCACAGCCCCCCCCAAACGACTAAGAAAAGGACAATAGAAAAATTCACAGTTTAAGATAATTATTATGACATACTAACTGCTACACCCCTTGACAAAGAAGAAACTTTCCAGCAGCTATGCTCCTGTAGAGAGTTCAGTGGTAATCATAACAGCATAGTAATATCACAAGTCAGTCCTAAACTGTTACAGCACAATTAGTGAACAACTTTTGAATAGTTTGTATCAGTCTCTGTGCCGTCTGGGCTTTAATCTTCTTCCAAATCTGCTGTGGGTCCGTTTGGGCGTCCTGGTGGGACCTTCCTGTAAGGAATCTGCAGCTTGGGAAGGAGAGTGGTTATTTGTTCCCTGTAGGGGGGCTGAGTCTTTTCTCTTGGGGGGTCTACCCCGCCGAGGTGCTCTCGCCAACCGTACAGGCTCGTCTCTCAACAAGAAGGCAGGTTTAAGTCTGTCAATACTGACTGTTTCTTTTCTGTCCCCAAAATCAAGCACAAAATGCTTATCACCAGGTTCCAGCACTCTGAATGGCCCATCGTATGGTGGGTGGAAGGTTGGTTTTAAAGCTTCATGCCTAACAAAAACGAATTTTTAAAGCTTGGGGGACAAAAACCCGTGGAAAAGAGTGATGTGCCGGCCCGGGGAGAGAGTCTGGTCCGTTGCTGCCTAAAAACCTCGGGGCTGGAAGATGCCCTGGCTCTGGGTTCTCTGGCAAAAATTCATCTGGGAGCCTGAGAGGTTGTGCAAAAACTAATTCTGCTGGGGAGGCGTCTAGATCCTCTTTAGGTGCAGCACGCAACCCCAATAAAACCCAAGGAAGTTTATTTACCCAATTTGTATCCGTTAGTGAGGCTCTGAGGGCGGCCTTTAAAGACCTGTGAAAACGCTCGCATAACCCATTAGCCTGAGGGTGATAAGCGATGGTGCGGTGAATTGTCGCTCCTAAGCTGCTGGCCATGGCTGACCAAAGCTCCGAGACAAATTGAGGCCCCCTGTCATAACTCTGGCTCTCACGAGCCAGGAAAGGAGATACGAGGGCGACCAGTGAGTTAGCGTAGTTTATTAACAAAGCACACACTACACTAAATAACGAACAGAAAAGTAAAGAGCCACGTGGGGCTAAAACACACACAGAACTAAGGGTAACATACCACCCAGGGAGAAAGGCTAGAGAGGCGGCGAGGGAAAAACACACTCCGAGTCGCAACACTTACTTTGGGTGAAGCGCCGAGGTAACGGCGGACTGAAGCTAGTCGTAGGAGCTAACAGTCGTGGGAAACACAAGGAACGTCTTCCCATAGCGAGGTCGCAGCGACGAGTAACTCTCGGCTGCTCGCTTAAATGGGGGAGATGATTGGGAATGGGAGACAGCTGTCCCAGCGCAGCTGAACAGACAGCTGGCAATCAGCTGGGCGCTGTCAAAGAGCGGGCCATGGAAGACCCGGCACGGACTACGGAGCAGGAGCGACACTGGACAACCTGAACGCAGAGAAAGAGCGTTCAGGTCGTGACACCCCCTATCGGACGTGATGTCCGATGGGACGCCAAAACGTGCCACCTAGTTTGTCAAAAAAACGCGAGCGACTTCCTCCGCTGTGGTTGACGCCAGAGGGACCGCCTCCGGCCAGCGCGTAGTATGGTCTATCATTATTAACAGATGTGTGAAACCTTGGGAGGAAGGTAGTGGTCCCACGAGGTCGACATGAACGTGGTCGAACCTTCTAGCAGGGATCCAAAAAGGCTCTAGAGGGGCTTTTGTGTGTTTGTGTATTTTGGCGCGCTGACAAGAAATGCAAGTCTTTGCCCATTCTTTTACGTTTTTGCGCAGACCAGGCCACACAAACTTTTCGGCGACCATTTTAACCGAAGCGCGCACACCTGGGTGCGCGAGGGAGTGAATTAAGTCGAAAATACGGCGGCGCCATGCAGCTGGGACTACCGGGCGAGGTCGGCCGGTTGAGATGTCGCATATTAGGGGGGGCAAACCGTCGCATAAACCCCTTTCCTCCAGCCTTAACCCTGTTGGTCCAGAGAGGAGTGCGTGCACGTCCGCGTCACTACTTTGCTCCTCCACCATGGCTGCATAATCTATCCCTACGTGCATTGGGGCTGTGTATGTGTCCGCGTTGGCGAAGAGTTCTGCGGCTGAGGCAGTATAATCTGTCTCCTCGCGCTCTGGCGATGTCACAGCATGAGGGAGGCAGTCTGCTACCACGTTAAGTTTGCCTGCCACATGTCGATTGTCTGTGGTGAACTCTGAAATCGCAGCTAACTGTCTTTGTTGCCTGCCTGACCAAGGTTCAGAAATTTTAGCCATCGCAAAGGTGAGCGGTTTGTGGTCTACAAAAGCCGTGAAACGCTGCCCCTCCAACCAGAACTGGAAGTGGCGGATGGATAAATGAAGCGCTAGAAGCTCCCTGTCAAAGGTGCTGTATTTACGCTCAGTTTGGTTTAGCGATTTGCTGAAGAATGCCAAAGGTTGCCAGGTTCTGCCGACGTGTTGTTCTACAACCACCCCTATGGCCAGGTCTGAAGCGTCTGTGGTTAGCGCAATGCGGGCCGAGGGATCAGGGTGAACCAAAGTGGCATTAGCTAGGGCACTTTTTACTTCCGCGAAGGCGTGTTCGCGCTCCGGGGTCCATTCGACCACGTTGGAAGGTTTTTGTTTTCTGAGCGCGTCATATAGGGGCTGCATGAGCCGAGCTGCGCGGGGGAGGAAACGGTTGTAAAAATTAACCATTCCCAAAAATTCTTGCAGCGATTTGACCGTTTGTGGCCGTGGGAAACTTTTTACTGCGTGAACTTTGTCTGGCAGTGGGACTGCCCCCTTCGGTGAAACTCTGTGTCCCAAAAAATCAATTTGTGACACGCCGAATTTGCATTTGGCTGGATTGATTATTAACCCGTGCTCTTCTAGTCTCTGAAAAACCATAGTGAGATGCTGTTTGTGTTCTTCTTCAGACGAGCTGGCTACCAGCATATCGTCGAGGTAGACGAACACGAACGGGAGGTCGCGTAATACTGCATCCATCATCCGCTGAAAGGTTTGAGCAGCGCCTTTGAGGCCAAAAGGCATCCGCAAAAATTCAAAAAGACCGAAGGGGGTTATTACAGCTGTTTTAGGAATGTCTTCTGCTCGAACGGGGACTTGATGATAGCCACGGACCAGGTCTATTTTTGAAAAAATGCGCGCACCCGCCAGATGTAGTGAAAAATCTTGGATGTGAGGAATAGGGTAGCGGTCATGCGCTGTTGCATTGTTTAATCTGTGGTAATCGCTGCACGGTCTCCAAGAACCGTCGGATTTCAGGACCATGTGAAGCGGTGACGCCCAGGGGCTTTTTGAGCGCCTGATAATGCCTAGTTTTTCAAGGGTAGTAAACTCGTCCCGAGCTATGGCGAGCTTGGTCGCGTCTAAGTGCTGAGCTTTGGCGAATACGGGTGGGCCCGTTGTGGGAATAAAGTGTTTGACCCCGTGCTTAGCCACTGTAGCTGAGAATTTGGGAATTGTGAGTGCTGGAAATTGGGTGAGGAGTTGATCAAACTTACCTCCTGCTGTAGTGACGCTGGCCTGCACGGGTGGTGGAGAAACTCGAGCTGAGCAGGGAATAGAAGCAAAGGACAATGCATTAACCAAGCGTCTGTTCGCTAGATCGACTAATAACCAATGTGCACACAAAAAATCTGCGCCCAACAAGTTAAAACTCACCGCCGCTACAACAAATGTCCATCTGTGGTTGCGGCCATGGATGCGGAGGAGCAGGTTCCTTTCTCCAAAAGTGTCGATGATGGAGCCGTTGGCTGCTACCGCTCCATTGCCCTGGGGGCCCATGGCCCGGTCTGCTTGGCAGGGCATGATAAAACTCAGTTGAGCTCCCGTGTCAATGAGGAACTGCTTGCTGGTGTGTCCGTCCGTCACATATAGAAGCTTGCTTTTTTCGCTGAGAACTGCTGCTGTTAACGGTTCTTGGCTTTGGGGTTTTCCCGAAATCGTGAATTTGCAGGGGGGAAGGCATTTGTAAGCCTTCTCGACGAAGCGGTGGTGGTAATAACAGATGTCGCTCCATCTGTTACGTCTTGGCCGTGTCGCTGCCATGGCGGGCGGATTCTGCTCAGTGGTTTGTGGCTCCCCGTGGCTCCGGACATCGGCGTTGAGGTCTGCGGATGCTGCTGTGGGTGTCTGTTCCCTGCAGGCGTTGACGAGTCACTGCGCTTCGCGAGCCAGCGTGCGGAAGTCTTGCTGGGTGCTGCATCACATGTTGGCAAGTGTCCCTCTCATGTATGGTGGCAGCGTACTGAGGAATATAAATTGGAAGAGGAAGTTGTCATCGTCCTCTTCTTTGAGCTGCAGCAAGTCCTCCATGAGGGCCTTGGGTCTGCATCCTCTGTGGCCGTAGACCACCAGGATCCTCTCGGCACTCTCCTCGGCAGAGGGGACGAAATTCGCCACGATGGTCGCTTTCAGTTCTCTATATTTGTTCTGGGCCGGCGGCCGCTGGATTATGCTCCGCGCACATCTCGAAGTGGCGGCGTCGAGTTTGGCGACGATGTGATAAAACTTTGTATCGTCAGTCGTTATGCCTGCAAGTGCAAACTGGGCTTCAGCTTGCTGAAACCACGAGGTCGGGTCTTCCTGCCAGAAGTCCGGCAGCTTGACGGTGACGGCGTTTGTGTGGGCCGTCCCTGATGTGTCCGCAGGGTGAGAGTGCCTTCCTTCGGCTCTCGCAGCGGCGCTGGTGCTCGGTTGAGCCCTCTCTGTCACTTCTGCCGTGGGGGAACGTCGTCCATCTGTTCCCCTGTCTGCATGGGCGCCGGCGTCTGCCTGGGTCGCCACAGATGAGTCGATCGCGGGGGAACGCCTCTGGTCCATCCTCGCGTCAGGGTCACCAGTGTAGAGGAGCTTGGAATAACGAGGCGATGTGACTTATAAACCAAAGTTTATTATCAGCTTCGCTCCTCTAACAAGTCTCATCTAGTGTAGCAGCAGAAGAAGTAAGAGACCGAATACATTCGGCTCTGCGTACTTATACTCACACATAACAAAAGACATGCATATCAAAGCTGACATCCCTCATTATCTTAATCCCCCTCCTTTGTCTTCGTACCCCTCCACCTGGCCCTGGGAGGTCAGGGCGACCTATCTGGTCTCCACCGCAGTGCCTCGGATGCTCTTTGATCTTCACTGGCGGTTGAGACTCTTTGTCCTGTTCTGAGGTGTGAAGTCGCTTTACATATGTAATCACCAAACATTCTCACATGCTTATACATATGTAGGTTATGGGATATATGATTAATATAGACCACATACGGGTACAAATAAAGTAACCTGAACCTGAACCTGAAATCATGATGAAGCTACTCCATGCTTCAAATAACAGTGTGGGAGATTTTAAAACCATAAACTTTGTATTTGAAATACAGTAGTTTTTCAGTAACAGTAGTAGTTTCAGAGGGAAATATCAGTGAGACCTCTTCCTAGTTTCGGGGCAGTGGATGTCATGTCCGCTGCATAACCTCGCAGCGAACATATGAATTGGCAACAAGCCCAAAACACAGTGTAAGTAACGTGTTTATTTATGGAAGGAATATGTACACAGTTTCCATATAACACTCACCAAATAAAGAACAGACAACCAGCTTCTAGCTTAGTAGGTGGGGAAGGGAAAGCCAAGCGTGCTCCAGACGGAATAGTAGCGGAGGGAAAGGCAATAATAACAAGACTTACATACGCGTAGGAGCAGAAGGGCTCTGGAAACACTACACAGTACAGTCCAGGGGAAAAACCAACAATCTGTGAGCCAGGACGTCCATGTTGACTTTAAGCTGCCACACCTACTGGTCACACTGCTTCGCTATTAGTACACAAAACCCTAATGAAGGCAAGTGGACACAGCTGTGTTGAAAGCAGGTGCGGGACTGATTGAAACAGTATGTGTGTGTGTGTGTGTGCGTGCGTATGCATGTGGTGATAAGATACCTCCAGTGAATGTTTGGTAAGAGGAGGAGACGTGGCCATAGGACTGTCAGAGAGCAAGGCTCAATCTGACAGCTGAAATTAATAAGCAATAATCAAAACCTACAGCCACCGGTCATGGACGGGGTGAATGACCCCGAACATGACTGTGGATACCACAGCTGATTTACATATCCGGTTTGTTTGGCTATTCACACATCTTTGTTATTCATTTCGGCCAATCAGCAGCATGTTGAGGTAGAAGCACACGGCTACTTAAGCAGAGCTCCTTTTGATAAGCACTGTAGGGGGTTGGGTTCATGCTAAGTCATGCAAATGACCAGCTTTTGTTACCGCCTCCCACCTGGCTCCCCCGGAAGGTGACAATCCTTGGAAACTTTGAACCTGATTTTCTCAGAGAAGCAGTTTGAGAGGTGCTAACATTCAAATGGTCTTCTTCAAATCTTTTCGGATTTCCATGTGTTAGACATTATTGGAAAGCTTAGTCTACACTTTTAGAATCTGTAAATAAAAAGTACCCTTTGGGAGACTTGCTCCTGGTTTTTCCATGGCTGGTTGTATATGCGGAAGTAGAGGGGGTGTGACTTAGGCTCTAATAGAGAGCCTAAGACGATGTAAAGTGGGCATTTGTGCCTTGCACTGGGGAAGTCTTTAGTTTATTGTCTGTTTTTCCACTGTGCACCATTGCCATTGCCATTAGCAGCTGACTGTGCACAAGGTTGTAGTGGACTCATGTGAAGTGGGTGAGGCTTGGCACAAAATTTGGCACATTCGTGTTATGTTGCATTCTCTATCAATGCATCTTTGATCAACAAGAACCAGATCTAAAGTCAGTGGTGCATTATTAATCAGTGTTTCAGCGGCACATTTAAAAGTGTGGACATATGACTGATCGTACACCAAGGCTAGAATTTCTCATTGCCCCTTATTTTAACAGACTGGGTTTTTTTTTTAAAGCTGTCACCTTATCTGTCCTTTTAATTTTCATGTGATGAAAGACTGAATGACTTTTGTTTTCATTTACATTTTCAGTTTTAATTGTAAACTTCGAGGACATGTGCACACATTGAGCATTCATTTATTTATTTATCCTCTCCTTGATCAGAATGGGTCACTTTTTTTTTTATTTAACCCCCAGACTTACCGTGCTGTTGGGTGTCACCCACTCAGAGTATAGCCTGTCTGTGGAGATCTGCACACACGGAACACCAGAGTGTGAAATACCAACTTATCCATCGTTGTCTAATTCATGACCATTTCATTTAATTTTCTAGTCATTTGCTGACATTTTTAACAGGATGATTCAAAATCAAAATGTAACTTAAAACTTGATCTCGTCCACAGATATCCCGACAGTATTTTTTTTATTAAAATGCAGCAATTTTGCACTCAGCAGAGGGAATACTAATGTTCAGGCCAAAATCAGGGAGGACAGCTGCAGTGGGTTGGCTTGGCCCTTTCTCCATTGTACATACAGTATACTCACGTCTCTGGAATCTGCTTTGTGTTGAACAGGTGAACCCACACAGTGTCTGTTAATAATATGACTTCCTCTTCCACTTCCATCTTGAACCCTCAGAGCACTCAGCCTATTTTGGTATTATTCACAATGAATCCTGCATGCTCCAGGGGCCTACTCTCACTGTAGTGCTGATTCTGTGCTGACTGAGGTTTGGCCCCTAAAGTATGGAACCCCTGTCAGTGTGATCACTCCCTGCCATTCTACAGAACGGCACCTTCCCCCAGCTTTGAAATGGTTGAAAGAGGTACTCTGTGGAACAGAACGAATGCAAATGTTCACGCGTGTGTATGAGCATGTGCATGTATAGGGCTGTCACTATTACCTAGCTACCGACAAGCCAACCAGAGGTTGCCAAGCAACCCCAATAGTTGCAGCTGGGTAGTCCTTTTGTTTGTGTGTGTGTGTGTGTGTGTGTGTGTGTGCATTCCCCCCCCCCACATTTTTTCCACAAATCTAGAGCTCCTTGGCCAGCTGTTCCTGATGTGGTGGCATCAGCTGGTGATGAGACTGGGTTAAGTTTCTGTGCCTATTATCAACTAAAAATGTTGGCAGATTTTTTTTTTTAGACTGCTGTCCGCCTCTCACCATAGAGGCTCTTTGTGTCTGTTCATTAAATGTAGGACATTTTCCTACGGAAGAGTTGAAGACAACAAGAGCTCCGTGCTGAAAACTCTGCAGACGGGCTGTTTCTGTTCCGACAACCCAGGTAATGAGCTCCAGCAGCCGCATGAAGAGTGGAGACATCTGCCCTTCACGGAGCTCCATCACTGTAGTGTGGGTAAGCAGCTTCAACTGTTCAATTGTAGGCTACATTAATTTGAGGATATTCTCCAAACTAGTAATTATTTTGTTGCCACTCTTCACCAATTAACTACAAACCTTAAATTAATTTTTAAAATGCATGTCGCTGATGGCAGGCTGCTGCGGCTGTCGGGGAATGTTGGTGACAGAAAAATTTAATATTTGAAATAGATTTAAATCATACTCACCACTACTGCTAAAAATAGTCTCCGTGCTGTTTTTAAACGTCATCTGCAGCTCTCATCTATGCTTTTTCTTGTTAATGTGACTCCCCTCACATAAATTTAATATGTTTTCTGCAAATTTACAGCTTTATTCTAGTAAATTTCTCACTGATAGCTATATTAGACTTTTTCATGTAAATGTGAGACTTTTTCTGGTAAATTTGAGGCTTTGTTATCCCCAGTTTTATTTTTTTTTCCTGGTAGAAGGTTGTTTGTTTTCCTTGAGGCAAGTTTATTAATGTAGGCTTGTGGAGAAAGGAAGCAGGTGAGGCAACGAGCTAGATGACACAGAAACTTTATTCCATCTCCAACCTACAGTACAGTTAAAGAGCTCCTGGGTCTCTGTGTATTCCTCTTTTATATCTTTAATACTATGCATTGAGACCTGGAACTTCCGACCATAATACATTGTTGTTTAGACCAAAGCCCGTGTGGCACATTAACATGGCATAACGCTGGCGCCGCTCTCACACCCTTCTTCTTCCAGCGGCTCTGGCAGTTACTCCTCTCCCCGGGGGGCGCATAGTCCTTACTGTCCCGTCTGATACCCCCCGGTGACACCTCCTGTTTCGGTCCATTATTCCCCCCTTCCCCAGCTGCCTTCTCTGGGTGGAGAAGTCCCACACCATGCTCCCACACAGCGCCCCCCCCCCCGAACACCCAGAAAGGGCACTACACCCCCCCCCCCCTTTGGGCTTGAGCCGGTGCCCATAGCGGCTGTAGCGGGGGGTCGCCAATCCAGTTGAACCGCTCTGCTGGCGGGGTGTACAAGAGGCCACGTCAGTCTGTGGAAGGAAAAAGGGAGGGGAAGAAGACATAAGCTTTGCGAGCGCAGGTCCCTGCCGAGGGATCACCAACTTGCGGAGCCACCAACGGTGGGCATCCGTGCCGGGGAGCTTGTGCCAACACCACCTGCTTGTCTGCCAACACAAAAGTGGGCTTCAGCCTGTCGATGCACATGGTCTCCCTATGTCCCCCCAAGTCTAACACAAAATACTTCGTCCCAGGTTCCAACACCCTGAACAGTACATTGTACGGTGGGCACAGTGGGGTCCAGTGCGCATCGTGCCTGACAAAAACAAAACTGGCATTTTGCAAGCTTTTTGGGACAAAGGTGCGGGGAAAACAATGGTGGGTCGGGCCCGGTATGTTAAAAGTCTCCATACTGTGCAAAAATTGCACGGGCAGATCAGCCTCAGGTGCGGGGTTTTCCGGTAAAAACTCTCCAGGGATCCGCAACGGCTGAGAAAAAACAAGCTCTGCCTGGGAGGCACACAGGCTGATAGTTAACCCGCCAAAGTGCCAGTTCGGTGTGCCAGTGATTGATTTTTTAACCCACCGCATTTTGTCGGGGGGCGCAATTCCATTACCGGCTAAGGTGCGCGCTGTGTTGGACCTTTCGCGTCCGCAGACCGTGAGAGCACTACAGGAGTTTTTGGGAATGGTTAATTTTTATAACCGTTGCCTTCCCCGGGCAGCCCAGCTGATGCAGCTGTTGTATGCCACACTTGCCACAGGCTTTTTACAAACACCAAAACAGCGCTTACGGATGTCGCGTTGCTAGCCCATTTGCACAGATAGCGCTCACTATGGACGCGTCTGATGTTGCCATGGGGCAGTGGTGGAGCAGTACGTCTCAGGTTCGTGGCAGCCACTCGCATTTTTCAGCTGAACTTTGCACGACAACAAACGCAAATACAGCACATTTGATAGAGAATTGCTGGCTCTCCACCTGGCGATGCGCCATTTCCAGTTTTGGCTAGAGGGGTGCGAGTTCACCGCATTCATGGACCATAAGCCACTGATGTACGCGATGTCCAAGGTCTCGGAACCATGGTCGGCCCGGCAGCAACAGCAAAAAACAGGATGTATTGCGTTTGGGGATACTGTAACGGCTGGCTTTGGTACCCTCTCTTTAAGGCTCAGTTCAGCTGTCAGAAATTTGGGGTTGATTTTTGACAGCCGTTTAAAATTTGATAAACAGATTGACAATGTAGTCAAGATGAGCTTTTATCAATTACATCTGCTATCCAAAGCCAAACCTTTCCTGAGCCGCCATGATCTTGAGATAGCCATCCATGCTTTAGTCACGTCTCGACTTGATTACTGCAATGCACTTTATGTTGGCATCTCTCAGTCTTCTCTCAGCCGCCTTCAACTTGTGCAAAATGCAGCAGCCCGTCTTTTGACCAACACACCTAGGCGAGAGCACATTACTCCGATCCTTTTTTCACTTCGTTGGCTTCCAGTCCATTTTAGAATTAATTTTAAACGTTTGCTTTTTGTTTTTAAAGCTCTTAATGGCCTTGCTCCGGTTTATCTGTCTGAGATTTTGACTGTCCGTGACCAAGGCAGGGCTTTGAGGTCATCCACTCAGTTTTTGCTGGATGTGCCCAGGTCAAGGTATAAACATTGGGGTGACTGAGCCTTTTCTGTTGTCGCCCCCAGGCTCTGGAATAATCTCCCCCCTGACCTATGTGCTATCTCTGACCTGGCCCTTTTTAAATCAGAACTTAAAACATATTTGTTTAGGATGGCTTTTAATACCCAGTAGTGGTGATATTTGTCTTGGCATTTGTTTTTATTTTATTCTCATTTTTAGATATTTATTCTTATTTCTTTGTTTATGTTATTTGTTTTTAATGCTGTGTGTGTTTTTAATGCTGTAAAGCACTTTGGTCACCTACGGGTTGTTTTAAAGGGCTATACAAATAAAGTATATAACATTACATTACATTTGGCCGCAATTTCGGAGTTTACTACCGACATTCAACACGTCGCTGGTAAGCTCAACAGGCTACAAAATATCTATTTCTGTCTATTTCTATACATATTTTCATGCTGCTTGTGAATGACAAACTACAAATTTTTGCAAATTTTTAATTATTAAAATGAACGCTGTGTGCTCAGCTGACTGACAGCACACCCTGTAGTGAAAACATAAGCCGCTTCAAGTCTGTGCTCCGCTTGCGTGCGTGACACACACACTGTCTGCGCTTGACAGGAACAGGGAAAAATGAGCTAAAAAAAAATACAACGTGAGTATGGCCGGTGCTGACGGGCGCTGCTGCCCCCCCCCCCCAGTTGAGAGTTGAGAGTGCCATGTCACCTCGGTATGGAACAAGGCAAACGGCACCAGTGAGAGCACGGCCTAAAGGTGGGCTGCAGGTGGGCTGCAAAGTCCCACAGAAAATCTTGGGTGATGTCGATTTCACTTGGTAAACACAATAATTTACACTGTGATATTTAAAATGTCTTTTACACTTAGCGAGTCAGTAGCCTACTCCATTGTGCTTCACAGAGAATGAACCTGGATCCCCAGGACAAAAAGACTGATGTGTGGTTGTGGGGGATAATGTTCTTTTTATTCATTATTATTTGCCATTTCTAGTCTACTTCTTCTTCTTCTTCTTCTGGCTGCTCCCTTTAGGGGTTGCCACAGAGGATCATCTGCCTCCATCTCATCTTATCCCTTGCATCTTCCTCTGTAACACAAACCCTCTCCATGTCCTCCTCCACTACACTCATGAATCTTCTCTGTGATCTTCCTCTTTTCCTCCTACCTGGCAGCTCCATCTTCAACATCTATGACACCATTAATTCCTATGGATCTAATTTCTGCCTCTGTTTCCACACAATAAACACAAAGTAAAGTGTCAAGTTCACACCTGACAATTTTTTCTCACAAAGACATCTATAAAACATCCACTAAACACAATTTTCCAGTTAGTACCCACTGTTTGGAATCGTCGTACATCAGGCCAATGTCATGGATTTTAACTTTTACCTATAAAATGTCCCTTTGATCTGGGGAACAAATAAAAAAGCTATAGTCCAAAAATGCATATTTAGTGGTTTATTTACATCTAGCCATAAGGGAAGAGCCCTGCAGCCTTACACACACAGGCAATTCTGTGGGAGAATTCAAAGTTACAGCACAGTGCAGAGAGACTTAACCAGTGAAACAAACAGATAGATCATTTCGTGAAAGCTGAGTGTCATGTAATCAGTTGGTGCCTAAATGTTCTACAATATTTGAGGACAAGTACTGAGCATGAGGTAAGTTATGATTACAGAATGACTGGACAGTAAAAAAAATCCATAACAATCCTTCTTTTGATTGAAATCGATCATAATAGCCTTGTTGCCAAGCCCCAATACCAACGTTTTACGGCTTTCTTCCACATATGATAGCAAAAACCCTGGTTTATATTAGGGATGAGCCGATCCAATCCGCCCTATCGGTATCGAGTTCGATCCAGGCAAAATAGCCGGATCAGTATCGGTAAGGAATAAAAGTAATTTACCGGTCCGATACATTAATAATAATAAAATGAAGGCACGATCCTGTTCTCAACCACGCTGTGTACGGCTTCTGTAAACAGAGGCAACGAGGGTCACATCACTGGAGCCTGTCTGTGAGACTGGCCTCAGTATGTTGCTGTGTGGTACCAGCATTTACAATTTTACACCACCAACTTGATAAAACACTTGCAAAAGTATCACGGCAGCAAAAAAATATGCTGAATTCTCTTAAGAACCGAGCAGAACCAAGTGTATCGTGCTGCAGCAGCCGCTGTTTTACTGCTGGAATACGTTAAAAGTGAAACTAAAAGAAGGAAATTGAAAGTAAAAACCAGAAGAGCAGGAATGAAGACATAACATGGGCTTACCTTTAGATGGACAGTTACAGCTGATGAGAGGTAGGTGACAGAAACATAAATAGCAAATTATAACCAGTGAAATGGAAGCAAGACTGTACAAGGACTAATAAAGCTACATGAAATGAAACAGGGATGACTTCAAAATAAGAGCAAACCTAAAAACTATGGACAGCGAATAAACGACCAAATAAACTGAGCACCAGGAGAATACTTATAATAATAATAATAATAATAATAATAATAATGGATGACAAAAATACAACTTAACCCTTTAACTGCCCTAGGTACCATGTGGCGCCTGGGGCAATGCAAGGCAACTCAAGGCCCCCCCTAGTGGTCAAGAGTGGTAAAAAAATATGTCAATAAAATAGTTCAGATTTCCAAGGCTATAACTTGAAAGTTACAAGAGATAATGGCTTACTGTCAATTAGAAAGATGTAGAATATGATCCAAAGTTTCAGACAGGAATAAATTTATGCATCTAATTTGCATAATATCACTACAGCTATATAAATTACATAACTCAGTCAATAAGTTGACACATGCAGTTGTTGCGCTGTGCCACTGGGGGCGTGCGACCCGTCCATTTAATCTGGGCAGTTAAAGGGTTAAAAGTTTAGTTCTTTTATTTTCAGATCTACAGCATTTTTTACCTCATGCACAGTGGCACTTTGAATCTCATCTGAATGTTTACTTCAATACTCAGCTTTAAAGTTTTGCAATAAACTTGCACTTAAAACTTCAGAATGCATGTTTACATAGTGCTGATCAGTGAAATGCTGCCAATGTTGCAAAGTTGTAAGAGTTGGTCAGTCGGTCATGGTGAGAGAATGATCAGCTCACGTGCAGGGATCTTACAGCAATGAACACACACGACACAGAGAAGTTACGTTTAAACACAATTTTTTTTAATCAAAAGAGCACAATGTTGGAAAAAGACGCCACTCGCCAGAGGAGAACCCAGCCTGTCATGGAGAGACGAGAGCTGATTAGTAAGAGAAGGGAGACAGGAATGGAGTTCCAAGAAAGCAACTTACGGGAGGCGAGCAGAGAACCCAACAGAGGAACCCAGCAGGAACAGGTAAACCAGTGGGATGGAGCTGGCAGGGAGCAGGGAAGGAGTGGAACTGGGTGAGGTGTCTGACCGGGTAGAGTGAAGCAGCCTGGAGCAATGACGGAGATGATGGAGCAGGTGAGCGCACAATGAGCCCCGGAGATGCACCACAAAGAGGGCAGCAACCTGGAGAAGAGGAGGAGAACAAGAATTAGCATAGGATTCCTGAAAAAAGAGCTATAACTTACTTGTTTGTTTGTTCAGGCAGTATACCCAGTGAGCCAGCACTGGAGCATTCACAAACTGGTCCTTTTCAACGCTGGCGGTGAAGAGACAGGAGGTGCGTCCACTCACGCAGGTGTAGTGATTACCTGGGGAGCCGGGGAAACTCTCACAGGAGGGGAGGGGAATGTGCGCTCACCTGATCATGACAGTGCCCCCCCCCCCCAAGGGGCACTTCCTGGTGGCCCACTGGGCTTGTTGGGATGAGCTTTGTCAAAGGCCCGGACCATCCCCTTATCATGGAAGTGGGAGCCTGTGATCCGTGACCTTACTTTGGGGCCATGGCCCTTCCAGTGGACCAGGTATTGTAGCCTTTGGCACCGACAGTGAATGTACAGAATCCTCTGGATGGTGTAGGTGGTCTGGCTGTCGAAGATCCGAGGAGGAGGAGGCAGCTTCGGGGGGGGGGGGGGGGAGGCAGAGAGGGCTGGCGGAGAGGGGCTAGATTCTGGAGACATGAAATGTGGGGTGAATGCGGCGTGTGGGCAGAAGCTCCAAGCGGACCTTCACGTCGTTAATGACCCGGTAAATGGGCCCAGGAAGTGAGGTGAAAGTTTCCGGGACTCTGTCTTCAGGGGAACCTGGTCCACCGACAGCCAGACGCATTACCCGACTGAATACTTGGGCGCTGGAACCCGCCTGCGATCTGCATACTGACAATTTCGCTCAGTAGAGCGGAGGAGAGCAGCCTGGGTGGCCCTCCAGAGCCGACGGCAGTGACGAGTGTGGGCCCCCACAGATGGTATGGTGACTTCCCTCTCCGCCATAGGCAACGGGGGGGGGGGGGGGTATATCCCGTGGAGGCCTCAAAGGGTGTTAATCCTGTAGATGATGAGGCTGCATAGTTGTGGGAATACTCCACCCAGGTCAGATGGGTGCCCCATGTGGATGGGTTGCAGGATGCCACACATCTTAGGGCAGCCTCCAGGGATTGGTTGGTGCGCTCAGCCTTCCCATTGCTTTGTGGGTGGTACCCGAACGTGAGGCTGACCATGGTGCCCAAGGAGTGGCAAAAGGATTTCCAGATGTGGGAGGTGAACTGTGGACCCTGGTCAGACACAATGTCCAGGGCAATGCCGTGCAGCCGGATGACATGGATGGTTAGCAGGTTGGTGATCTCAGAGGCGGAGGGCAGCTTAGGGAGGGGCACCAGATGGATAGATTTGGAGAAGCGATCCACAATGGTGAGGATAATGGTGTTGCCCTGCAAGGGGGGGGAGTCCAGTAACAAAGTCCAGGGCGATGTGTGACCAAGGTCGGCTGGGAACCAGTGACGAGTGTAAGAGGCCCAGAGGGGGTGAGGAGTCAGATTTTTTACGGGCGCAGACTTGGCATGCCTTGACGTAGTCCCAGACGTCCGTCTGCAGGGTGGGCCACCAGAACAATCGTTGGACAAGATTAATAGTCCGGGAGACCCCTGGGCGGCAGGCAAAGTGACTAGTGTGGCCCCACTGGATGACGTCACTGCAGAGGCTGGCTGGAACAAACAGAAGGTTATCAGGCCCCCCCCTCGGGTTTGGGCTCAGTAGACTGGGCCTGCTGGACCCTCTGCTTGATCTCCCAGTTAAGGGCTCCAAGGATAAACAAGGAGAGGACAATGGGTTGGGGGAGTGAAGGGGGGGCTGGTAGGTCGGGGCTGAACTGGCGGGAGAGAGCGTCTGGTTTAATGTTGCAAGAGCCAGGCCTATAAGGGATGGTAAAATTGAATCTAAGAAAGAATAGGGCCCAGCGGGCCTGCCTGACATTTAACCTGTGGGCTGACCAAAGATATTCTAAATTTTTGTGGTCGGTCCACACTACGATGGGATGGGCCGCTCCCTCCAGCCAGTGTCTCCACTCCTCAAGAGCCAATTTAATGGCTAGGAGCTCTCGGTCCCCTACATTGTAATTCCTCTCAGCTGGCGTCAGCCGCCGAGAGAAATATGCGCATGGGTGGAGCTTCTGATCGGAGGTCGAGCGCTGCAAGAGAACAGTGCCCACCCCTGAATCAGAAGCGTCCACCTCTACAATGAATTGGAGCTGAGGGTCAACCTGGGCAAAGATGGGGGTGTTGGAGAACTAGCCCTTCAATTTAGAGAAGGCCCATTTGGCTGCCTCTGACCAGGTGAAAGGCACCTTGACTGAGGTCAGCTGAGTTAGAGGCTGTGCTACCCCACTGCAATCTTTGATGAAACGGCGAGAAAAATTTGCAAACCCCAAGAAGCACTGCAGCTCCTTACAGGAGTAGGGTGTAGGCCAATCTAGCACAGCTTTTACCTTGGCTGGGTTGGCCCTCAGTTCCCCCTCAGCAACAATAAACCCTAGGAAGGAAGTGGAGCGGGTGGAGAACTTGCACTTTTCGGCCTTCACAAAGAGTTGGTTTTCCAGGAGCCGCTGTAACATGGCCCTGACATGCACTGCATGCTCCTCTGGCGGGTGGGAAAAGATCAAAATGCTGTCAAGGTAGACAAAAACAAGCTGATTAACCATATCGCGGAGGACGTGATTAATCCTGTGCTGGAAGATGGCGGGGGCATTGGTGAGCCCAAAGGGCATCACGAGATATTCAAATTTCCCCAGGTGTGTTTTAACGGCTGTCTTCCACTCATCCCCTTTGCGAATACGGACCAGATGGTATACGTTGCACAAATCCAATTTGGTGAATACCCGCGCGCACTGAAGGAGCTCAAATGATTGAAATGAGGAGTTGATTAGGGGCAGAGGGTATTTATCTTTGACTGTTATAGTGTTTAGGCAGCATGGTGGTGCAGCGGTTAGCACTGTGGCAGCACAGCAAGAAGGTCATAGGATCAATTCCACCCCTGACCATCGTGGGTTCAATTCCACCCCCAGACCATCGGTGACCCTTCTGTGTGGAGTATGCATGTTCTTCCCGTGTCTGCGTGGGTTTACTTCGGGTACTCCGGTTTCCTCCCACAGGCCAAAGACATGCAGGTTAGGTTAATTGGCATTAACTGGGGATTCTAAATTGTCCTTAGGTATGAATGTGAGATTGAATGATTATCTGTCTCTCTGTGTTGGCCCTACGATGGACTGACGATCTGTCCAGGATGTACCCTGCCTCTCGCCCAAAGATGCTGGGATAGGCTCCAGCCCCCCCCCCCCCCCCCCGCAACCCAAAAAGGATTAAGCAGCAGAAGATGGATGGATGGATGGATTTTATAGTGTTTATTTTTTTTGAAACTTTTTATTTATGAACATTTTTCATTTATAAAACACAAACATATGAGGTCACGGGACGGTTATTGTGATACAAATCAGATACGATAAAAATATACATTTCAGAATCCACATATTAATAAGTACTGGCACAGCCTGTAAAGTCCAGCCATTTTTTCCAACGTCTTTTTCCTAGCTCCTCTTGGAGTCGCAGGGCATAGGTCATGCGTTCCATAAGCCTTATATTTTCTATTATGGAGGTGAAAAGGCTCAGTGTGGGAGGCTGTTTTTGTAACCAGCACTTTGTTATGGCCTTTTTGGCTGATGCTAAAAAGATTTTCAGGAGGTAAGTATCATCTGCAGTCAGCTTGTCCGGAAAGTATCCAAGAAATAACAAAATAAAAGAGCAGCTGATATTAAAGTCCAATGTCTTAGAAATGACATTTGCTATGTCTGTCGAGAAAGGCTGAATGTGTGGGCAAGACCAAAATATGTGGCCATGGTCTGCTGTTGTTTCCCCACATTCTCTCCAGCAGTGTGCAGGAACTGTGCTGGATTTGGATTTCTGATTGGGTGTTATGAAAAAACGAGTAAGAGTCTTCCAACAAAAGTCCCTCCAGGTGCCGGAGTTGGTAGATGAGGATTGCACCTCCTAAACCCTTGTCCACATGTCTTCAGTTATTACAATGTTCATTTCCTTTTCCCATTTTTGCTTTATACAGTATGTGTTGTTGAGTCTGTTTTAAGTGTCATTAAACTGCAGTATAACTTACTGATAAGGCTTTTATGACTTACTGACTTATATGCATTAATAAAAATATTGAGAAATAGTGAAGGTTCTTTAATATTGTTGCTTTGTATCCTTTTGGCAATAAAATTGCGAAGCTGCAAGTATCTGAAAAAATCTTGTTTCTCCAAATTACACCTCCTACATAAAGTATCGAATGACATTAAATTTGATTTCTCATACATTGTACACACAGCGATAAGACCACTGAATGCCCACTGTCTGAACCTAGAATCATGTGAGGCGGGTAGGAAGTCAGGATCATACGCTGGCCATCCGAGCAGTTTAACTTCTTCCTGAAGTTTTAGTTTTCTTATCTCTGATTTCCAGATTTTAAATGTCAGGTTAACCCACTGACTAGTTATTGAAATAGTTTCGCTTTCAAGGGTACCTAGTTTAGACTGGATTGGAACATCAGATAAAGGCATCTCAATTGTTTTCCATTTTGCATAATAAGATGGGTCACACAAACAAACCAGCGGCCTCAGTTGGGCTGATATATAGTAGTCTCGTAAAGAGGGCAGAGCCTGCCTCCCTCTCTCCTTCGGCAACTGTAAAGTAGAATACTTAACTCTTGGTCTCTTTTTAAGCCAAATGAACCTTGAAATATATTTATTCCATTCTCTGAACTGTTTGTCAGGAATTGGTACTGGCAGAGATAAGAAGAGATATAACAATTTAGGGAGGATGTTCATCTTGATTGCCTGTATTCTGTTGCCAGAGTCAAGGGGAGCAAGCTCCAGCTGTCAAAGTTACTAATTATTTCTTTGTTTAGTTGGTTGTAATTCTTACCATACAATTGTGACAAATATTTGGGTAGATACACTCCTAAGTATTTTATATGGTCAGAGTACCAATTAAAATTATATTTAGATGTTAATCAGGATGTTTCATCCTGTCCAGGATGAAAATTGAAAGTCATAACCTGAGTTTTATGAATATTAAGAGGATACCCAGAAAACGAACCGTACACTTCTAACATTTTCATTAACACTGGTAAACCAGAGACCGGGTCTGAGATTGTGATCAACACATCGTCTGCATACAAGCTCAATTTATATTGCTCCTCACCAATCTGAATACCCTTTAGTGCGGTCTCTTGGCGTATTGCTTGTGCTAAAGGCTCTATAATAATAGACTCTATAATCTGGAATTTCCCCATTGTGGGACTAATAAAGGCTTATCTTATAAATAAATTAAATAAATTGGGGCTTTCGGGACAACCCTGTCTACAACCACGTTGTAGCTGTATAGGGTTAGAAAGACTCCCATTTATATTTATTCTAGCAGTAGGGGAAGAGTAAAGCGCTTGAATACATTTTATAAAATCAGTGCAGAATCCAAATCTCTCTCTTCATTATTAAATAGAGTAAGTCCCACTGAACTGAATCGAAAGCTTTTTCAGCGTCAAGACTGAGAATAACTGAATTTATCTTTCTCTTATTAATCTGTTCAATTATATGTAAAGCTCTCCTTATGTTATCCTGGGTTTGTCTATTTTTTAGGAAACCTGTTTGGTCTCCATCAATCAGTGAGGGCATCACAGTGTCCATTCGTCTGACCAAAATAGTTGTGTATAATTTATAATCCGTGTTTAATACACTTACTGGTCTATATGATTTGCAGTCTGTTTTATCCTTTCCCTCTTTTGGTATAACAGATATGAAGGCTTCCTTCCAGGACGGAGGTACAGGGCCTCCTTTCAGAATGTAATTAAAACTGGTTTCTAGTAGAGGTATCGGGCTTTCTTTCATTTTTTTGTACCATTCAGGTGGGAACCCGTCGGTACCGGGTGACTTATTAGATTTCAGGTTAGAGATGGCCTTGTCAATTTCGTCATGTGTTATTGGTGACATAAGCTTATTATTTGCATCTCTGCCGAGTGAGGGAAGATCCAAAGAGTCCAAAAAGTCAACTACTACATTTTTATTAACCGGCACAGATTGACTATATAGACCTTTGTAATATGTTTCAAATGATTTTTGGATACCATCTAAATCAGTTAAAATGTTGAGACTTATAGGATCTTTTATTTTATATACTGAATTTTCAGCTTGTTGTTTTTTGAGTCGCCATGCCAGCAGTTTAGATGCCTTGGGTCCTGCCTCATAATATCTCTGTTTCATAAACCGTACATTTTTCTCTACTTCCTCACCTAGTATCCTATCTATGTCTTGTTTAACTTGTCTTATTTGTTGTGTTACAGTGGGGCTTTTCTTTGTCAGTTGTGTTTTCTCTAAATCTTTCAGTCTCTCTTGTAGTCGTAACAATTCTTGGGTCTTTTGCTTTTTAAGCATGGTCGACCTGCAATTATTTTCTCCCTCAGAACCGCTTTGGCTGCATCCCATATAATGCTGGGCTTTGTCTCGCCATTATTATTATCCTGTAAGTATAAGTTTAAATCGGTTGTCATGGACTGTAAAAAGGAGAGGTCATTTAGCATACAGTACCTGTGTTTAATCTCCATAATGTTTTCCTCTGTCTGCCGTCAAGGTGTAAACTTAGGTAAATTCCAGAATGGTCAGAAATATCTCTTTGACCAAGTCTACATTCTTTTATCCTGTTAAAGTCCTTATTATACATGAAACAATAATCTATCCTTGAGTGGAGAGAATGGGACGCAGAGTAAAATGTAAATCCTGGGGTGGATATGTGTACAGAGCGCCATACATCAATAAGTCCTAAGTCTGAAAGCATTTTTTTTTACAAGTTTCTCTATAGGCAGGCGTTTTCTTCTAGTATTTGTTGTATCCAACTGGGGGTTTAACAATAAATTAAAATCTCCAGCACAAATTAAAGGTCCATAAGATTCTTTAGTAGTCAGATCAAAGACTTTTTTATAGAAACTAATATTACTCCCAGGGGGGGCGTATACATTCAATAGTGTAACCTCTTTATGGTCAATTTTACCTTTCACTAAAATAAATCTCCCTTCTTTGTTGCTTGATTCAGATATAAATTCAAAATTAATTCTATTAGAGATCAAAATAGCTACTCCTCGTTTTTTGCCACTTCTATGAGAGGAATAATAGGTATTTTTGAAACCCATTCTTTTTAATTTATCATGTTCTGTGTTGGATAGATGAGTTTCTTGCCAGTATGCAATATCTACTTTCTCTTTTTTCATCTTTACCACCAGTTTACTTCTTTTTACAGGATTATTCACTCCATTAACATTTAGTGACAGTATATTATAGTATCTAAAAGACATAGCTTAACATGTGAGAACAAAATGTCATCCCGGACCTCAGAACAGTAACTACAGAACATGAATGTGCTGAACAATGAAACAACATAGCACTGAACTGGGCTTCTAATAAGAAGGATATGGAATGGACCTTGAAAAAAAGAGGGGACTGGCCACAAGGTGGGGCCCCTCTCCACGGTGAGCATCGTGGAAAAAAACAAAACAAACACAAAAACAAACAATAGTAATAATAAAGGAAAATCAGTAGTAAAGTAAGAGTAAAGTAGTCTGGTGACCTTCGGTTTGAGTCTGCAGGCGCTAGCCCTTTCATCAATAGTGAGATCGGATAAGGCTACAAAGTCATGATCATGAATAACCCAGAGAAACTGTTCTCAACATAATAAGGCCGTATGTTCTTGTAGAGTACTCACTAATCCACCGTTGTTTCTTCTGATGTCCGCCGAAACTCACTCAGCTTCTCCCAGATATGTTTGTGGAAATCCCCACGGCGGGTCCTCTGCGTCTCCCATGGCAAAAGCTGCTTCAGCGTCTCCTCAGTCGTCATCTGGGCAGCTCTGCTTCTGGCGGCGGTTATCTGGACCGTGGTGATGCCTCGCCTTTGTAAATCTTCCGCGGCTTCTGTGGCATTATTGTACAGAACACTTCCTGATGCGTAAAAAACACGCATCTTGTTGAGTGGAGTTTGAAAGCGAATCCCTTTCTCCTTCAGAGCTCTTTTAACAGGGATATATTCCTTTCTTCTTTTCTGTACTTCCGCCGCGTAGTCATGGCCAAAATACACTTGCTTGTTGTGAATACGTATTACCTTTTTCCATGCAGCACGGAGTATCTCTTCCTTAACTGTGAATCAAAGAAAGCGGACTATTATTCAACGTGGCTGGGCACTCGCTGGCGGCTTTGGACCCAAGGCACGATGGATGCGCTCAATGCCGAGATCGTAGCCTTGGCCTAGAACTTCACCAAACTCTTTTTTAATGAGACTTTCGGCAAAGGAAGTTACAGATGTGCCTTGCTCTGAGTCCTCGGGTACTCCGTATATGCAAATATTATTCCGCCTGGCCCGACCCTCCATTTTGGATACCTTATCCTCAAGTGCCCGCTGGCTTTGTAGCAGCTGAACAAGCGTGTCTTTAACGCCAATGTCCCAACTCCCCATTTTTGCCATATTTTCTTCAACCTGTTTTATACGTTCCCCCGCATCATGCACTTGTTTAGTGGTCTCCTGGAGCTGTTGCTGTACTTCTGCTGTGAGCTCATCCATTTGTTTCTTCATGTCCTCACGAATTACTGAGCGAAAATCTTGTAAATCTGTTTTTAATTCAGCTCGGAGAGTTGCCATTCCAGCTGCCGTGGCCTCGCTCATGGCAACTCGTGAATCAAGTCCAGGCTAGCCACGCGGTCACCATGTTGGGCCAATGCTAGGTCTGTTTCATTAGCCGAGATTTCGTTTGCCATTTCATTATCAAGGTTGCTTCGTAGCCCATATCCGCCTTTCTTGGATTTGTCCCTGCTCATTATGACAACAGAATATTGCCGTTTCTGCCAAATTTAGATCTCGAGTCCAGGGAAAAACAGAGCTAGCGCCAGAGCTCAGTTTTTAAGCGTCCATGCTGTTGCACGTCACCGGAAGCCTCTCCGATTTTATAGTGTTTAATTCGCAATAATCAATACACAGGCACAGAGATCTGTCCTTCTTCCCGATAAAGAAAAACCCTGCCCCAAGAGGAGCCGAAGAGGGCTGAATGAGGCCAGTGTTCAGGGAGTCCTTTATATAGTTCTCCATCCCCCTCTCTCTCCAGCCCAGAAATGCTGTAGAGCCGGCTGGAGGGCAGCCACATACCCGGGAGGAGATCGATAGCACAGTCGCATGAGCGATGAGGAGGCAAAGAGAGCACTCTAGACTTGCTAAAGACCTCCCCAAGGTGGCTCCACCGGAGGAGAGGAGATGGGCAGGGACGGTGAACACTCGGCCGAGGTGAGGCAGGATGCTAAACAAAAGGGGCTCCAGGAAGAGATGGAATTCTGTGCCCAGTTAATAATGGGATTATGCTTCTGGAGCCAAGGGTACCCCAAAACCACCAAGGAGGACGAATTAGGGAGAATGAAGAACGATAAGGTCTCCTGGTGGTTCCTGGAAAGGAGAACGGAAGTTGGCGCCGTGCACTAGGTAATAGAGGCTATGTGGAGCCCATAGTTATAACCTATGTAACTCACATGTGGCTGGCTGAATTCAGCCAAGAGAGACTTTGAGCTAGCCATGTGTATTGACTTCACACCTCAAGAGGAAGACATGTCTGCACCCCCTAAGAACTCAGGAGAGAGGAGAAGATTACCCGGCCTGACCTTTGGGGGTCGGAAAGGAGAACAGAAGGACTCTGGGTGTTCTATTAGAGATGAAAGGATGTAGCTGAGTATTGTGACTTTTGTGTGTGATGTATTGTTAGAAGATGAATGTATAAATGTATGTGTGTGACTGGGTCCTGTCTCTTTTCACTCCGATCGAGAGAGGACGTAGGATGAATGGGGAATTAAAGCAGTTACTGGAAAAATCATCCAGTTTCCTCAATTCTTGACTCCTACAATTAGTGACCTACGCATGAATCTGAGCACGCCGAGGCTGGAGGACAGCCTCGTGATCGATATGGAAGAGCTGGGAGACAGCCGCTCAGACCCGGATTCACCGGGGAATGCCAGCAAGGGCACAAGACTGATTAAGCTCCCCGAGTTCTGGCAAAGCGACCCGCACTCGTGGTTCCAGCATGTGGAGTCGCGGTTCCTGCTCGGGGGAGTTTCAGCGGATGACATTAAATTCCATAATGTCATCGCGACGCTCGACAGCCGCATGGCTCGGTGTGTGCGGAGCCTGGTGCAGCAACCACCCGCTGCCGGCAAATACGACGCGCTGAAAGCCACCCTCATCAGGAGCTTCGTGCCATCGTCTGAGGCAAGAGCCAGGCAGCTGCTGGACCTGCGCGACAGAGGTGGACGCAGGCCGACTGTCCTCATGGAGGACATGCTGCAAATGATCGGGACGGACAACGACGCGTTCCTTTTCAAACATATTTTCCTGAGAACCCTCCCAGCGCACACGAGAGGTTCCCTGTCCAGCAGGAGATGTTTGACCCAGCAGGACTTCCGCGACCTGGCCCAAGAGGCCGAGCAGCTCCTCAACGCCTGCGAGGAACCAGAGGCTTCCGTGACAGCGGCAGACCTCGGCGCGGCGGCCAGGGGCAGTGTGGAGCCAGAGACGGCAGTGACCACCCCAGCGGCGACAGCAGCGGCGAGATTCCGTGGCAGAGGAGATGACGGCCTCTGTTTTTACCATCGACGTTTCGCTGGGAAGGCGCACAAATGCATTCCGCCCTGCAAGTTCAAAAAAGCAGGGAAACGATCGGGCCGTGAGTCGTTAGCAGCTTCCACTCTCTGCGAACGGAACAAGCTGCTTTACCTTACGGACGCGGGCTCCGGGCGGCAATTCCTAGTGGACACCGGAGCCCAGAGGAGCTTCATCACTGCCACCTATGCTGATCGGGTCGCGGGACCCCGCGGAGATGGAGCGACAGCGGCCAACGGCTCCAGCATCAAGACGTACGGAGAGAGAACCTTGTCTCTGTCCTTCCACGGCCGCGCCTATGAGTGGAATTTCATCGTGGCGGCAGTGAGCTTCAGTATGTTAGGTGCTGATTTTCTGTGTTCACATGGTTTGTTAGTTGATCTGGCCAACAAACGACTAGTAAATGCACTCTCTTTCTGTTCTATCCCTTGTGCAGCTCGGGTGTGCCCGCCGCCAGTTCAGACCAACGTCGCCACAGCAGGTGGTAAGTTTCACAGCCTTCTACACCAGTTCCCAGCACTCACAGTTCCTACTTTTTCAGCTAAGGTGGCGAAGCACGGGGTAGAGCACTTTATTACCACGAGTGGCCCACCCGTTTTTGCGAAGGCTCGGCGCTTGGATGCAGCTAAACTCTCCATTGCGCGCGAGGAGTTCGCCGACCTGGAAAGGTTGGGCATAATTCGCCGCTTGAAGTCCGCTTGGGCTTCCCCCCTCCACATGGTACCTAAAGCTGACGGCTCATGGAGACCTTGTGGCGATTACCACAGGTTGAACAATGCCACGGCGCAGGACCGGTACCCGATTCCGCATATCCAGGACTTTTCAGTTCATTTGGCGAAGGCGCAAATTTTTTCTAAAATAGACCTGGTCCGCGGTTATCACCAAGTCCCGGTCCGACCAGAGGACATCCCCAAAACAGCCGTAATAACCCCGTTCGGGCTTTTTGAGTTTTTACGAATGCCTTTTGGCCTTAAAGGCGCCGCACAAACCTTCCAACGGATGATGGATGCAGGGTTGCGCGACCTTTCTTTCGTTTTTGTCTATTTAGACGACATTTTGGTAGCCAGCACCTCCGAGGAGGAGCACACAAAACACCTCACGACAGTTTTTCAGAGGTTAGGAAAGCATGGGTTGATAATCAACCCGGCCAAGTGCCATTTTGGCGTGGCACAAATCGACTTTTTAGGGCACCGCGTTTCCTCGGAGGGAGCAGTTCCTCTGCCGGCCAAAGTACGCGTGGTGGCAGATTTTCCCCAGCCTCGAACGGTAAATTACCCGTTTTGAATTTTGAAGTACAATGCCTCCCATTGTACTTCAAAAGTACAATGGGAGGCAGAGCCTTCAGTTATCAAGCTCCTCTCCTGTGGAATCAGCTGCCAATCTGGATTCGGGAGTCAGACTCGATCTCTGTTTTTAAGATTAGGGTTAAAACCTACCTTTTTGATATAGCCTACAATTAGGGAGGGATCATGTGTTTCTGAACCCTCCCTTAGTTATGCTGCTAATAGGTTTAGTCAGCCGGGGGACCTCCAGTAATGCACTGGGCCTCACTCCTTTCCTCACTCTCTATGAAATTTTTTTTTTTGCTGGTCATTAACATTTGTTTGTTCTCTCCCATAGATTGAGTCCCCATCGTGCTGTTTGCTCTCTACATGTCTGTTCTTTTCATCTTCTCTGTCCCCTCACCCCCCAGCCAGTTGCAGCAGATGACTGCCCCTCCCTGAGCCTGGTTCTGCTGGAGGTTTCTTCCTGTTAAAAGGGAGTTTTTCCTCTCCACCGTCGCCAAGTGCTTGCTCACAGGGAATCACCTGATTGCTGGGGTCTTTCTGCAACTGTGGGGGTTCCCCCCTACAGTTGATAGTGCTATGAGATGACTGTTGTTGTGAAATGGCGCTATATAAATAAAGTTGAATTGAATTGAATTGAATTAAAAGCGTTGCAAGAATTTTTGGGGATGGTGAATTTTTATAACCGTTTCATACCCCACGCAGCGCAGCTTATGCAGCCCTTGTACACCGCGCTCAAAAAGCAGAAGCCCTCCCATGTGATTAAATGGTCCCCGGAGCGGGAGCGCGCATTCACAGAGGTTAAACGGGCACTGGCAAACGCGGCACTGTTGGCCCACCCAGACCCAGCAGCCCGCATAGCGCTAACCACGGACGCGTCAGATGTGGCCATAGGGGCCGTAGTGGAACAGCAGGTTGCCGGGGTTTGGCAACCACTCGCATTCTTCAGCAGGTCCCTGCGCGAGGCTGAGCAAAAATAAAGCGCGTTTGACAGGGAGCTGCTGGCGCTCCACTTGGTTATTCGCCATTTCCAGTTCTGGCTGGAAGGGCGGTGTTTCACCGCGTTTGTCGACCACAAACCGCTCACTTTTGCGATGCCCAAAACTTCAGAACCGTGGTCAGGGCGGCAGCAGAGACAGCTGGCCGCAATTTCTGAATTTACCACCGATATTCAGCACGTAGCCGGTAAAATCAATGTGGTGGCAGACTGTTTGTCACGCGCGGTAACAGCACCCGTCCGCGCGGAAACGGATTGCGTGGCCGCTTACCCAGAGCGCAGTAACAGCGCAGTAACAGCGCGGACACGCGCGCGGCTCTGGTCCCCGTGGGAATAGATTATGCAGCCATGGCGGCGGAGCAGAGCGAGGACGCGGACGTGCGTGCGCTCCTGTCTGGACCAACAGGGTTAAGGCTGGAACGCAGAAATCTACAAACCGGTTTCCCCCCGCTTATTTGCGATGTATCCACGGGGCGACCGCGCCCGGTGGTGCCAGCCGCGTGGCGCCGTCGCGTTTTTAACGCCGTGCACTCCCTAGCGCACCCAGGGGTGCGCGCTTCGGTGAAAATGGTGGCGGAGAAGTTTGTTTGGCCGAGCCTGTGCAAGCACGTGAAGGAGTGGGCTAAAACCTGCATGGCTTGCCAGCGCGCCAAGATTCACAGGCACACTAAGGCGCCCTTAGAACCGTTCCATATTCCGGCTAAAAGGTTCGATCATGTGCACGTGGACCTCGTGGGCCCCCTGCCCACTTCACAAGGGTTCATGCATCTCTTGACAATGGTAGACCGAACCACTCGTTGGCCGGAAGTGGTCCCGTTAACATCGACCACAGCGGCAGAGGTGGCACGCGCTTTTTTAACAGCCTGGGTAGCGCGGTTCGGGGTCCCGTCAGATATTACGTCTGATAGGGGACCTCAATTTGCGTCGGAACTGTGGTCAGCAGTGGCCAGTGGCTTAGGAGTGGCGGTACATCGCACGACTGCTTACCATCCCCAGGCCAACGGTTTATGCGAGCGTTTTCACAGGTCTTTGAAGGCAGCCCTCAGAGCGTCACTGACGGACACAGATTGGGTAAACAAACTACCATGGGTTTTATTAGGGTTGCGTTCGGCACCCAAAGAGGATCTAGATGCCTCACCAGCAGAACTGGTCTTCGCACAACCGCTCAGGCTGCCAGGCGAGTTTTTACCCGACCACACGGCACCAGGGCCCTCCCTGATCCGGGGGTCTCTGAGTAACACGGGAGCAGAAATGCTCCCGGGCCCCGCTCATCACTCTTTCCCACGTGTGTTCATGCCCCCGGCTTTACGAGACGCAGAGTTGGTTTTTGTCAGGCACGATGCTCAGCGGCATAGTCTCCGCCCACCTTACGACGGTCCATTCCGAGTGCTGGAAACCGGGGAGAAATATTTTGTGCTAGATTTGGGGGGGCAGGAGGGAGACGATCAGTATCGATAGATTAAAGCCTGCTTTTGTGTTGCATAACGAGTCTGTACGGCCGGCGGGCGTGCCTCGACGCGGCAGGCCTCCAAAGGGGCGGCCCCGGGACCCCCCACGGGGGGCAAATAACCCTTCTCCCCCTCACTCCACAGATGCACAGCAGGACGGCCCAACACAGAGCAGGAGACCTGCATACGGCAGATTCGGGAGAAGATTGAAACCTAAGCTGCATGCAGAATGATGTGTTTTGTTTTTTTGTTTTTTTTGGTCAGGTTGTTTGGGTTGCTGTGAGATTCTGTTGGGGGGGTGACGTGCTGTATGACTGTTGTATGACTGTATGTGGGTGTCCAGACTTTCGCATGGAAGGGGAGAGTGATGTGGAGCCCATAGTTATAACCTATGTAACTCACATGTGGCTGGCTGAATTCAGCCAAGAGAGACTTTGAGCTAGCCATGTGTATTGACTTCACACCTCAAGAGGAAGACATGTCTGCACCCCCTAAGAACTCAGGAGAGAGGAGAAGATTACCCGGCCTGACCTTTGGGGGTCGGAAAGGAGAACAGAAGGACTCTGGGTGTTCTATTAGAGATGAAAGGATGTAGCTGAGTATTGTGACTTTTGTGTGTGATGTATTGTTAGAAGATGAATGTATAAATGTATGTGTGTGACTGCGTCCTGTCTCTTTTCACTCCGATCGAGAGAGGACGTAGGATGAATGGGGAAATAAAGCAGTTACTGGAAAAATCATCCAGTCTCCTCAATTCTTGACTCCTACAGCTGCACTATTACCAGATAATGCCGTGACCTTTAATGAAGTAGGTGGTTTAGTTGTGGGGATGCCTACTTCCCGCACGAGCTGTGAAGAAATGAAATTTTCCACTGCCCGTGAATCTATTAATGCCATCACCCTCCTCTCGACGCCCCGGCAACTGAATGAGGGCCGAGATGGAAAAGTTACCCGGGGGATGAACAAGGTTCCTGCCCGTCAGACCCCCCCACGGCTACTGACGGGCCGTGTCTTTTGGCTTCAGGTGGCAGTCAAAGAGTTTGTGCTCTAAAGAGCCGCAGTACATGCACACACCAGCTCTCCTCTGTCGCTGGCGCTCCTCTGGAGCCAGATGGGCTCAGCCGAGCACCATAGTTCTAAAGTCATCAAGACCTGCTGTCCACACCCCACTCCACCAACACCTCCCCACTCCCAGCACACAGCCCCCCAACCTGACCCTCACTAAGACCCAGGTGAGGACGGAGCTGAGGAAGATCAAGGTGAGGAAGGCCTCGGGAACGGACGGCATCACCGCGAAGCTCCTTAAGTCCTGTGCTGACCAGCTGTGTGGGATTGTGACGTACATCTTCAACCTGAGCCTGAAGCTGGGGAGGGTACCACAGTTGTGGAAAACATCTTGTGTGGTACCTGTCCCAAAGACTTCCCACCCCAAAGACCTGAACAGCTACAGACCAGTGGCCCTGACGTCTCACATGATGAAGACCCTGGAGAGACTGCTCCTTGCTCACCTCCGCCCCCTGGTGGGACCAGCAATGGATCCACTCCATTTAGCCTACCATCATGGCATTGGGGTGGAGGATGCAGTGATCTTCCTCCTTCACCGTTCTCTGTCCCACCTGGAGAAGCCCGGGAATGCGGTGAGGATCATGTTCTTTGACTTCTCCAGTGCTTTCAACACCATCCAACCAATGATCCTGAAGGACAAGCTGCTGTGCGCAGGGGTGGACCAGCACCTGTCATCATGGATCCTGGACTACCTCACTAACCGGCCACAGTTTGTGAGAACCCGGGATTGTGTGTCCGACACAATCATCAGTAGCATGGGGGGCCCCCAGGGAACGGTTTTGGCTCCCTTCCTGTTCACCCTTTATACTTCTCACACGACACAACACACTGCTATCTACAGAAGTTCTCTGATGACTCTGCGATCGTCGGCCTCATCTCCAATGGAGATGAAGCTGAGTACAGAGGACTTATCCAGGACTTCGTGGACTGATGCCATCGGAACTACCTCCAGATCAACGCGAGGAAAACTAAGGAGCTGGTGGTGGACTGCCGCAGGTAAGGACAACCCCTCACAGCACCAGTAAACATCCAGGGAACAGACATTGAGATGGTGACATCCTACAAGTACCTGGGTGTTCATCTGAACAATAAACTAGACTGGTCACACAATACCGACACACTCTACAAGAAGGGACAGCGCAGGCTGTTCCTACTGAGGAGGCTCAGGTCTTTTGGTGTACAAGTGGCGCTGCTGAAGACATTCTACGACATGGTGGTGGCATCAGCCATCACTTTTGGAGTGGTCTGCTGGGGCAACGGCATTACAGCAATCGATAGGAAGAGACTGAACAAACTAATCAAGAAAGCTAGCTCTGTCCTGGGGCAATGCCTTGACCCAGTGGAGGAGATGGGGAGAGAAGGATGGTGGCTAAACTGTCATCTCTGCTGGAGTCCGAGTCCCACCCTATGCAGGACATACTGAATGCACTGAGGAGCTCATTTAGCAGTAGGGTACATCATCCTAGGTGCGCAACCGAGAGGTTTCGCAGGTCCTTCCTACCTACGGCTGTCAGACTGTATAACCTAAGCAGGGCTGCTCGCAGAGATAGCAAAAAAACGTGACGACCTAATAGTATTGAATGCAAAAGACGCAATAGACTTACACAAATGGTCCCCTCCAGTATACAACTAGGACAACAATATCAGTCGCTACAGAGGGTGACAATATGTATGGGTACATATTCATACTATGTAGGATAACTAAGTAGACGGTTATGCTGTTTATTCCATCTAGCTACAATGCTCCGCACTGTGTATATATATTTATATATTTATGTGTACATATGTATATTCACTGCTCTTATTTTTCTTATCTTCTTGATTATTGCTCTGAGTGTTGCTATCCCTGTGCTGTTGCAATCCTGGAATTTCCCTATTGTGGGACTAATAAAGGCTTATCTTATCTTATCTTATCTTATCTTATCTTATAGCTTCGGAGGAAGAGTCGGCTCCACCTGTGTCAACAGCCAGGAGAGGTGCCCGCGAAACGGGCGGGCCAGAGGAGGTCTTGCACTCCTTCGCGCACTCGCGGTATCAGTTGTCAAGACTGATGGCCTGATCAATGAGTCCATCCAGGGAGGAGGGAATGGCATAGACCACCAGATCGTCGTGGAGATTGGCATTTAAACCATGGAGGAAGGCGCTGCGTAAAGCAACGTCATTCCAGCCAGAGTCCACCGTGACGACCCGAAACTCCACAGAGAAGTTGGCAGCAGACTGGCTTCCTTGGTGGAGCGACATGAGATGGCTCATGATGTTGCCCTCACTCTCTGTACGGTCAAAAGCGCGGGAGAATTCATTAACAAATCTATCAAAAGTATAACTAGGAGCCTCCATGCTATCGAGAATAGATTGAGCCCAACTGAGGGCTCGGTCTCGCAGCAGGAGGGTCATGAAAAGAATTTTGGATGTATCGTCCGGATAATCCCCGCCCACCTGGCCCAGGTAAAGCTGAACATGGCATAAAAAATGCTTTACATTTCTCCACCTCCCCCACGTACGGGGCCGGTGAGGGAATGGAGGTAGTTTGGCGAATGGTGGCAGAGACAGGAGTGACAGGTCGGGGGGCAGGACCCGAACAAGACATTTGGCTGAGATGATCAGTGACCGTGCTCAGCTGCTACGTAATTGTCTGCAGCTGCTGCGTGAGCATGGCCACCTGCCTCTCTGTGACGTTGAGGCGGTTGAAGGCGGAGTGTTCCATTGATGCAGCCCCTGCTGAGCTTACATTCTGGCTGGCTCCTTCTGTCATGGTGAGAGAATGATTAACTCACGTGCAGGGATCTTACACCAACACACGACACAAGAGTATGATGTTAGAAAAAGACACCACTCGCCAGAGGAGAACCCAGCCTGTAATGGAGAGACGAGAGCTGATTAGTAAGAGGAGGGAGACAGGAATGGAGTTCCAAGAAAGCAACTTATGGGAGGCAAGCAGAGAACCCGACGGAGGAACCCAGCAGGAACAGGTAAACCAGCGGGATGGAGCTGGCAGGGAGTAGGGAAGGAGTGGAACTGGGTGAGGTGTCTGACCGGGTGGAGTGAAGCAGCCTGGAGCGATGACGGAAATGATGGAGCAGGTGAGCGCACAACGAGCCCTGGAGACACACCACAAAGAAGGCAGCAACCTGGAGAAGAGGAGGAGAACAGGAATTAGCATAGGATTCCTGAAAAAAGAGCTATAACTTACTTGCTTGTTTGTTTAGGCAGTATACCCAATGAGCCAGCGCTGGAGCATTCACAAACTGGTCCTTTTCAGCGCTGGCGGTGAAGAGACAACAGGTGCATCCACCCACGCAGGTGTAGTGATTACCTGCGGAGCCGAGGAAACTCTCACAGGAGGGAAGGGGGAGCACGCGCTCACCTGATCATGACACAGTCTCTCTCTCTTTTTCTGTCTCTCATTAGGATTTGGACATCAGCACACTGGCTTAGCAGCATGGGTGTGTTCCCCACTACCTCTTCCACTCACCTGATTTGAGTAATGAATTATTATTATGGTGAATTTTAATCTAATTTTAATTTATCTTCATTTACCATTAATTTTTGCTGCTTCCATAGCAGTGGCCACTCTGGTTTATTATGTGATTAACAGCTAGGAGAAAACAATGTAGTTCTGCTGTGTATAGACTGAATAACAAGTTAGCTTTCTTTTTCACCTTACTTCAACCCTTAATCCACTTTCCTCAGTTTTGAACCAAAGGCTGCTGTCTCTATTTTTATGTCACACACTGTCTGAAACAAGCCAGTTTTTGGATTGGAACAGCAAGTGAGCCGCCGTGCCCATATTTAGAGGTTTTCTGACATACTGTGCCATGTTTTTTTCACCAAGTAAGGAGGCTGAGAGGTCTGCATGGTTCATAATGAAGCAGCAGATCAGAAATGTATTTTGTGTCTAAACCATTCAACACTCTAAAAATAGAGAAAAAACTTTAGAAAGTCATGACCAGAAAACCCAAAGGCATCATTTCACGGAGAAACAAGTTGCACTTCAGTGGACAATCTTCAGTGATCACCACAGCTGCAGCTACTAGCTTTTACTAGTCAGTGCACTTTAACTGTGTGTGGGATATGGAGCAACAGAAGTAGGCCAACACAGCTCTTACCACAAAGTTAAAGTATGAAAGAAAAGAAAATGCAACAAGAGAAAACAATAAAATTCTGTCCGCTGCACACCAAGGCAAACTGAGAATACGTGCATAACAAACCAATTATACCTCATCGCAGCTGCACGGAAGTAAAAAGGCATCAGTGCATGAAATAGTCTATTATGATAAGAATTAAAATAGTCTATCATAATCAGATCTGGAATAGTGTGGTGTGATAAGAACTAAACAGGCACAATATGAATGTGTTACACGACTGCATCCTCTGATATGTGCCGCAGGTTTTCACATCAGTGGAAACGCCAGCCAGCAAGGCCGATTTAAAACAGTTAAAATGTTGCTTTGATCACATTAGTGAAGAGGAAAGGCAGAACTTTTACTGTTGACTTTACAAATCACTGTAATAACTCTAAAGGCGTGACGCTTTAAGTAGCGAGTGTGAGCTCCTTCTATAGTTTGTGCTCTTAAACTCCTAAAGAGCAACAGAATCTGACATTTGAGCATTTGAAAAATTATTAATCGGCAGGCTGTTGAAATTAGGCTTTCAGTGGCAGTTCAAATATGTTAAACTATATTTTATGTTACTGTCTACTTTTATCAAACTACAGGGTATGGTTCTCTGTGTACATCTACTTTATAACGTTACTCACATGCTCCTTGTTTATTTACCCACTCTGGTTAAAGCAACGTTATGTAAGATCTTGGTACCAGAGTTTGCTATACACTGATGATGCACATATTGAAATTGTTGTTTTCCTGCATCTTTGGGTTAGGAAATGGGTCCTGACCATCATTTGTGCCTATGCTCCAAATGATGTTTCAGAGTACCCAACCTTTTTGGAGCCTTTGACTGGGGTGCTGGCGAGTGCTTCTCTTGGAGACACCATTGTCCTACTGGGGGACTTCAGAGTGCACATGGGCAATGATAGTGAAACCTGGAGGGGCGTGATTGGGAGGAACGGCCTGCCAGATCTGAACCCAAGTGGTGTTCAGTTATTGGACTTCTATGCTAACCACAGTTTGTCCACAATGAACACCATGGTCAAGCATAAGGGTTTCCAGATGTGCACCTGGCACCAGGACACTCTAGGTCACAGGCCGATGATCGATTTTGTTATTGTGTCATTAGATCTGCGACTGCATGTCTTGGACACTCAGGTGAAGAGAATTGCAGAGCTGTCAACCGATCACCACCTGGTGGTGAGCTGGATCAGATGGCAGGGGAGGATGTCATTTAGACCCGGTAGACCCAACCGTGCAGTGAGGGTGTGCTGGGAATGTCTGGCTGAAGCCCTCTCTGACATAATGCATGGCTCAGGAGACACACACGCAGGCTCAGGGTAGATTCAATAGCTTTATTAACAACAAGTGTGTATGAGTGCGTGTATGTGAGATGGTAATGTATTGGTGGTGGCGTCTGCGTCAGGCACGGGAACAGGAAACCGTACAGCCGGACAACCCTATGGGAGAAGCAGAGGGAGAAGGGTAACGGGCACCACACCAACACAGGAGATGAGATAATGGCTACTGGCTTACTTGGTTCGGGCAGGTGACTGGCGTAGCAAGGGCGTAGCCCGGTAGACAGCAACCCGGAGCGCCTGAAGCAGCAGCGAGGAGGAGATGGCTGGGGAACGTAGTCCGCCGCCGGGGAATCCACCTGTGCACAGGGGAGGAGACTGGAAGAAGGTAAGAGATGCTTACTTGCATTCTTGCTTGATGAAGGGGGTTCCTTGCAGCAAGAGTAGCCGCTGAGAACAGACGGCTTCAGGCCGAAGCCCAGGGCGAGGCGGCTTAAATCCCTCGCCGCTGACGAGGCGCAGGTGTGCGTACAGCTGGCGCCGCTGATGAGCGGCGAGACGTGACAGTACTCCCCCCTCTAGCAGCGCCTCCTGGCGATGGTTTCTCCGGGTGCGCTCGGTGGAACTCAGTGATGAGGGATGGATCCAACACAAACGACGAGGGCACCCATTGCCTATGTTCAGGTCCATAGCCCTCCCAATCCACTAAGTACTGTAACCCGCGACTCCGGCGCCGGGAGTCCAGGATGGAAGAGACTGGCCAGGCCGGATGGCCATCAATCATCCGGGGCGCGGGCTGCGCAGCAGGGGGAGGGCAAAGGGGGTCGGACACTGCCAGCTTCACCTTGGAAACGTGGAAGGTGGGATGGATGCAGAGAGAGGGGGGAATAGCCACACGCACAGCCACCGGGTTGATAATCTTGGTGATGGGGTATGGGCCCATAAAAACGCTGTGCCAACTTTCTCCTCTCACCCTTTAAAACGACGTCCTGGGTAGACACGTAGACACGTTGGCCTACCTGGTAGGCTGGGGCAGGTCTTCTGTGCCGGTCCACCGTAGATTTGTTGCGCTCCGCCGTGCGTAAAAGCGCATTGCGCGCCGACGCCCAGATGGAGCGGCACCGCCTGAGGTGCGCCCGAACTGAGGGGACAGTTACCTCACTCTCCTGCGTAGGGAACAGAGGGGGGTCGTAGCCTAGGGACGCCTTAAATGGGGACATCCCAGTGGCAGAAGAGCGGGCGGTATTATGGGCACACTCCACCCAGGCGAGGTGAGTGCTCCAGGATGCAGGCTTGGATGTTGTGACGCAGCGGAGCGCAGCCTCCAGCTCCTGATTGGTCCGCTCACACTGCCCGTTGGATTGGGGGTGATGGCCGGAGGAGAGGCTTACCTTGGCTCCCAGGGCGTTGCAGAAGGACCTCCAAACCTCTGAGGAAAACTGGGGGCCCTGGTCCGAGACCACGTCTACCGGAATCCCGTGCAGCCTGACCACGTGCTGGATAAGGAGGTCCACCGTCTCCAAGGCGGATGGAAGCCCTCGTAATGGGATGAAGTGAGCAGCCTTGGAGAAACGACCTACGATGGTCAGGACTGTGTCGAAGGTGTTGGAGACCGGGAGACTGGTGACGAAGTCCAGGGCAATATGCGACCAGGGCCTGCCAGGGACGGGCAGGGGCTGGAGCAGGCCCGCTGGAGGGGCATTACCTGATTTACTGGTGGCGCAGACGGGGCAGGCCCGGGCGTAGCGGGCAGCGTCCTTCCGCAGGCCCGGCCACCAGAAGGATCGTTGGAGTAAGTCTATCATCCGGGAGGAACCAGGGTGGCAGGTGAGCTTAGATGTGTGCAGCCAGTGGATGACCTCCCCCCGGACCGTGGACGGCACAAAAAGCCTCCCCTCCGGTCCGCTGCCAGGGTCTGGTTCCGATTCCTGCGCCTTCCGGATCTTACTTTTGATGTCCCAAGTGACGGCTCCCACGATGCACGACCTGGGCAAGATGGTGTGGGCTGCGTCCTCAGACGCCTCAGGGGCAAATTGCCTAGAGAGGGTGTCAGGCAGGCCGTTCTTGGAGCCAGGCCTAAAGGTGATGTTGAAGCAGAACCTGGCGAAGAACAAGGACCAACGCGCCTGACGGGCGTTCAGATGCTTGGCAGATCTTAAATACTCCAAGTTCTTGTGGTTGGTGAGAACCACGAATGGCAGGGCCGCCCCCTCTAGCCAGTGACGCCACTCCTGCAGCGCGAGCTTGATGGCGAGGAGCTCTCTGTCCCCCACATCGTAATTCCGTTCCGCCGGGGACAAGCGCCGAGAGAAGAAGGCGCAGGGCCGTTTGATCCCGTCGTCAGGTGACCGCTGAGATAACACCGCCCCCACCCCCGTGTCCGAAGCATCCACTTCCACGATGCATTGCAGCGAGGGATCGACTTGGCTGAGGACCCGGGAGGAGGAGAACTCCACCTTCAGCGCCTGGAAAGCAGCTGCGGCCTCTTCAGTCCACCGGAACGGGACCTTAGGAGACGTGAGGCGGGTCAGAGGACCGACGATGGTACCAAAGTTCGGGACAAAGCGGCGGTAGAAGTTGGCAAACCCAATAAACTGTTGTACCTGTTTCCTTGACGTAGGAGGGGGCCATTCCACCACCGCTTTCACCTTCGCTGGGTCCAGAAGCACCTGGTCGTGGGAGATGACGAACCCGAGGAAGGACGTAGTCTTAGCATAAAACTCACACTTCTCAGCCTTGACATATAACCGGTTCTCCAGCAGCCTCTGGAGGACCCGCCTCACATGGACCCGGTGCTCGTCCCTGGATCTGGAGAAGATGAGGATGTCATCCAGGTAGACGAACACAAACAGGCCGATGAAGTCCCGGAGGACGTCATTTATAAGGCGCTGAAAGACGGCTGGAGCGTTAGTCAACCCGAACGGCATAACCAGGTACTCGAAATGGCCGTTCGGGGTACGGAAGGCTGTCTTCCACTCGTCTCCCTCCCGGATCCGGACGAGGTGGTATGCGCTGCGAAGATCCAGCTTGGTGAACCAAGTCTCCCCCTGGAGGGAGTGGAAGGCGGTGTCCATTAGGGGCAAGGTGTAGCGGTCCTTCTCCGTGATGTCATTCAGGGTGCGATAGTCAATACAAGGATGGAGGGAGCCGTCCTTCTTGCCCACGAAGAAGAACCCAGCGCCTAATGGTGATGACGAGGGACGGATGATTCAAGCACTCAGCGATTCCTTGAGATAAGAATTCATAGCCTCCTTCTCCGGCGCAGACAGGCTGTAGAGTCGCCCCGAGGGTAAGGGTGCCCCCTGGTGGATGTTTATAGCACAGTCATAGGGCCTGTGCGGGGGAAGAGACATCGCCTTGGATTTGCTGAATACCATACCCAGGTCGTGAAACTCCGATGGCACCAGGGTGAGATCTGGAGGCGCGGCGTCCTTGGGAGTTGAAGGCGAGGACGGGGCACAGACAGCGGATTGGAGGCAGGTGCTCATGCAGAAGGAGCTCCAGGCGGACACTCTGCCAGACCTCCAGTCCAGGATAGGGCTGTGGAGGTGGAGCCAGGGGTATCCGAGGATGACGGGAGATACAGAGTTAGGTAGGACGTAGAAGGTGATCTCCTCCCGATGATTTCCAGAAATAATAACAGGCACGGGGATGGTCTGGTGTGTTACTTTTCCCAGGGAAACATGGGAGAGATTTACTAGGGCGAGAGGAGTCTTGAGGGTATGGCAATGGATGCCCAATCAGGTTGCCAGGCTCTGTGAAATAAAGCTGCCCTCCGCGCCTGAATCCACCAGTGCATGGGTGAGGTGCCCTGTGGAGTTATGACAGAAACGAATGGGCAGCGTCAATTGAGTGAGGGGAGTTAACCGATTAGCGTCCGCAAGGCCCCCTACAGTAACTCGCGGACCTCCCTGTTTGACTTCTGTGGACGAAGCTCCACCGTGTGTTGGCTGTCTCCGCAATACATACAGAGACCTAACTCACGGCGGCGTTGTTTCTCCGCTGGGGGGAGCTTTGTCCAGCCTGTCACCATCGGCTCAGACTCCTCGGAGTACGACGGTGACGGCAACGCCAGGGGGCGAGCTTGGGACAGGCGCGACGAGGCACCTCGAGGGCGAGAAGACAACTTCCGCTCCGAGGCCCGCTCGCACAGCCTGTTATCCAAGCTGATGGCTAGGGAAATCAGCTCCGCTAACGTCTCCGGGATATCCCGTCCAGCCAGTTCATCCCTCAGACCAGCGCTGAGACTGCGAAGGAAGATGCCACAGAGCGATCGTTCGCCCCAGCCAACCTCCTCCTCCGCGACCCGGAAGTCGATCGCGTAGTCAGCTGCCGACCGGCTTCCCTGCTGAAGGCAGAGAAGACGATCGACCTGAATGCTCTCTGTCTGCGAATGATCGAACACTTCCAGAAACAGTCTCACGAATTGGCCATAGGTGAGGGTGGTGTAACTGGGCTTCGCCATTACGGCGTAAGCCCAGGTAAGCGCTCTTCCCTCCAGGAGATTCCCTATGTAGCCAATTCGGCTGTGGTCTGATGGAAAATCTCCGGGCACACGGTGAAACACAGACTCACACTGCATGATAAATCCCCGCGCTCCACCGAGCTTACCGCTAAAGCGGGCGGGGGTCGGAATGGGTGTGAGCCGTGCCGGTGCCGCCGGAGCTGGCTGAACGGCCGCTGGAGCAGCAGGAGCCGCGCCACCCTGACGAGCCGGGGGGAACGGCTGTTGGGGGTCCAAGCGGTCCAATCGGTTAGCTATTGTACACAATTGGGTTAAAATCACCTGTTGTTGATGGGCTATTAGATCCACCCGAGCCTCGAGGGTGGAAAGACAGCGTGCGAGCCCGCTGTCTGCCGAGCCGCTCTGCTGAAGCCGTACTGACATAATGCACGGCTCAGGAGACACACACGCAGGCTCAGGGTAGATTCAATAGCTTTATTAACAACAAGTGTGTATGAGTGCGTGTATGTGAGATGGTAATGTATTGGTGGTGGCGTCTGCGTCAGGCACGGGAACAGGAAACCGTACAGCCGGACAACCCTATGGGAGAAGCAGAGGGAGAAGGGTAACGGGCACCACACCAACACAGGAGATGAGATAATGGCTACTGGCTTACTTGGTTCGGGCAGGTGACTGGTGTAGCAAGGGCGTAGCCCGGTAGACAGCAACCCGGAGCGCCTGAAGCAGCAGCGAGGAGGAGATGGCTGGGGAACGTAGTCCGCCGCCGGGGAATCCACCTCTGCACAGGGGAGGAGACTGGAAGAAGGTAAGAGATGCTTACTTGCGTTCTTGCTTGATGAAGGGGGTTCCTTGCAGCAAGAGTAGCCGCTGAGAACAGACGGCTTCAGGCCGAAGCCCAGGGCGAGGCGGCTTAAATCCCTCGCCGCTGACGAGGCGCAGGTGTACGTGCAGAGACGTGACACTCTCTAAGAGTCTTCAATTCCCACCTCCAGAAGAACTTCAACCACATCCCAAGGGAGATGGGGGACATGAAATCTGAATGGGCCACGTTCTCCACCTCCATTGCTGAAGCGGCTGCTCAGAGCTGTGGCCACAAGGTTGTCAGTGCTTCTTGTGGTGGCAACCCCCGAATCAGATGGTGGAGGTGAGGGGGGACCATCAAGCTGAAGAGGGAGTCCTACCGAGCTGAGCTGGCTTGTGGGATGCCTGAAGCAGGTGAGTTGTACCGGCAAGTGAAGCGGAGTACAGCTAGACCAGTTGCTGAGGCTAAAACTCGGGTGTGGGAGGAGTTTGGTGTGGCCATGGAGCAACGCTTTCAGTTTGTCTCAAAGTGATTCTGGCAAATTGTCCAGAGACTTAGAAGGGGGAAGCAGCTCCCTGTCCACACTGTGTATGGTGCAGCTAAAGAGCTGCTGACTTCGACTGGGGATATTGTCAGATGGTGAAAGGAATGCTTTGAGGATCTCCTCAATCCCACTGACATGTCTTCCATAGTGGAAGCAGAGCCTGAGGACGGGGGGCGGGGGTGACTTACCCATGATGGGGCTGAGGTTAGCAAAAAATAAAAACTCTTTGGTGGCAAACCCCCAGGGGTGGATGACATTCACCACAAGTATCTCAAGGCTCTGGATGTTGTGGGACTGTCTTGGTTGACATGCCTCTGCAACATCATGTGAAAGTTGGGGACAGTACCTTTGGCATGGCAAACTAGGTTGGTGATTCTCCTTCTTCAAGAAGGGGGACCGGAGGGTGTGCTCCAATTTTACAAGGATCATACTCCTCAGCCTCCCCGGGAACATCTGTACCAAGGTACTGGAAAGGAAAGTCCGGCTGTTGGTTGAACCTCAGATTCAGGAGGAGCGATGTGGTTTTTGTCCTGGTCATGGCACATTGGACCAACTTTTACCCTCTCAAGGATCCTTGAGAATTTGTGGGAGTTTGCACAACCAGGCTGTGGAGGGGGAGCCTTCTGGAATATGGGGTATCAGGCTCGTTGCTACGAGCTATCCGGTCTCTATTAATTACGAGAGTTTATTTCATATCGCCAACAATCAGTCAAACTCATTCCAAGTGAGAGTTTGACCCTTACAGGGCTGCCCTCTGTCACCGATCCTGTTCATATTATTTATGGACAGAATTTCTGGGTGTAGCCAAGGAATGGAGGGTGTCATGTTTGGTGACCACAGGATCTCATCTCTGCTGTTCGCAGATGATGTTGTCCTGTTGGCTTCATCCAGCAATGACCTACAAGTCTTACTGGGAGGATTTGCTACTACATGTGAAGTGGCTGGGATGAGAATTAGTCCTTCCAAGTCCAAGTCCATGGTCCTCAGCCAGAAAAGGGTGGCTTGTCCTCTCCAGGTTGGGGACAAGCTCCTGCCCCAAGTCGAGGAGTCCATGTATCTCAGGGTCTTATTCACGAGTGATGGAAAAATGGAGCGGGAGATTGACAGACAAATTGGAGTAGCATCTGCAGTGATGCGGACGTTATACTGGTCTGTCATGGTGAAGAGGGAGCTGGACTCTAACGCAAAGCTGTTGTTTTACCGTTCAGTCTACGTTCCTATCCTCACCTATGGTCATGAACTTTGGGTAATGACCGAAAGAATGATATCATTGCTACAAGCAGCTGAAATGAGCTTTCTCCGTAGGGTCACTGGACTCACCCTTAGAGATAGGGTGAGGAGCTCAGTTATCCAGAAAAGGCTCAAAATAGAACCGCTGCTCCTCCACACTGAAAGGAACCAGCTGAGGTGGTTTGGGCACCTAATTAGGATGCCTCGTGGATATCTCCCAGTTGTGGTGTTTTAGGCATGTCCCACCGGGAGGAGACCCTGGGGCAGACCCAGGACATGCTGGAGAGACTATGTCTCCTAGCTGGCATGGGAACGCCTTGGTGTCCCCTCTGAAGAGGAGGTGGCTGGGGAGACGGAAGTCTGGACTTCTCTACTTGGACTGCTCCCTCCACAACCTGGATCCCCGGAAAAGCGGTAAAAGGTAGATGGATTATTGGATAGTTGTTTTTTGTTTTTTTTTGTTCACAAGTCACTTTTTTTGCAAGTCCAAGTCAAGTCTCAAGTCTTGATGTTGCAGTTCAAATCAAGTCTTAAGTCACTTTATACTTTTAATATGTAAAGAATTTAAAATATGTACCACATTACAGTACAACACTGAGTCATGCCACCTGCAGAAATTCTGTGACGACTCAGCTGTTGTTGGGTGTATAAGAGGGGGACAAGAGGGGAAGTACAGGGCACTGGTAGACAGATTTGTGGAGTGGACCAAGCAGAATTACCTGAGGCTGAACATCAGCAAGACCAGAGAGATGGTGATTGACTTCAGGAAGAAGAGGATGCCTTCACAGCCATTGCAGATTAGGGGGAAGGATGTGGAGATAGTTGAGGACTACAAATACCTGGGTATCATAATCAGGACTGGACTGGAAATCCAACACCGATGCTACGTACAAGAAGGGGATGAGCAGACTCTACTTCCTGAGGAAGCTGAGCGCCTTCAAGGTGTGCAACAGGATGCTGGAGCTTTTTCACCAGGCCGTTGTCGCCAGCGCCATCTTCGTTGCTGCTGTCTGTTGGGGTAGCAGTATCAGAGCCAGCGACACCAACAGACTTGACAAAATTATCAAGAGGACTGGCTCTGTAATTGGTCTCATGCCAGAGATTTTGAGACTGTGGTGGAGAGGAGAACACTAAATAAACTGCGATCCATCATGGACAACCCTGATCACCCCCTCCACCACACACTGGACAGACAGCGGAGCACTTTCTCCAGCAGACTGCTACAGCTTCGCTGCCGAACGGTTAGGTACAGGAAATCTTTCCTGTCACATGCCAATTGACTGTACAATAACTCACTCTAATGCTGAATTCTGGTCATAACTATGCTACCATACTGCACCTTACAGTCTAAGTGATGCCTCACATTTCACCCTGCAACTGTTAGTCCCACATTGTACAGCAGGTATGATTCATGTACCTATACGGGTAGGCACCTATTCATCTATGATGTATATAGGTTTTTAGCAGTTTTACTTTCTATGGGTAATCCCTTTGTCCATTATGCTGTGTGTGTTTCTGTCACTTGGTCTACTGTCATGCTGCTGTTACACTGTAATTTCCAAGTGTGGGATCAATAAAGTACATCTATCTATCTATCTATCTATCTATCTATCTATCTATCTATCTATCTATCTATCTATCTATCTTGTCATTGAATCCTTATTTAAATCCTCCACCTGAACAACGAGAGCAAGTTTTTAGCCAAAGTCAAATTCCTTGTATGTGTTGTGCATACTTGGCCAATAAAGCTGATTCTGATTCTGATCTATCTATCTATCTATCTATCTATCTATCTATCTATCTATCTATCTATCTATCTGTCTGTCTGTCTGTCTACATTATCCTTTATCTATTAGCATTTAGTAACAGAATTGGTATGCAGTTGGATAACATTACTTTTAACAGGCTGATGAAACTTAATAAAAAGACAGTTAAAGTTTCCCATATTGATCTATAACATCTGCATTTTTCCAAAACTCGACAGTTCTTCTCTTGAGAAACAGTCATGTTTTGTGGATCCAATTTTTGGTGTTGTTTTAACAGTGAAAATCACCTGACTTTTATTCCTAAAGGAAATTCAGTGTTTTGGATGAAAACATCTATCTATAAATGCACAAAATCTCTGTGTGTGTGTGTGTGTGTGTTCCTCAGATATCTCCCAAACCGTTCATCAGACTGGCCTCAGATTTTATATGTGTTTTGCTGAGGTGACAAGGGTGTGCAACCCAGAGTATGGAATCGCTCAGTCAAAATCTGTAATTTTTATCAATAAAAGTTTAGCCACCGCTCTGTCACCGTTCTGTCTCTTCATGCCCTGGCTTCAAGAAGTGTGGGTGGGGTTTCGGATCGGTTCCATGCTGAATAGATAATACGCAGCATTATGGCCATGCTGACTGGGTAATATATGGCATCACGACCTGTCAGTCACCACAGTGAAAAATGACACATTTGACTAGAGAAAAGATAATACTGAAGATTTATGCTTAAAAAATTATACCATAAAGTCGCCGTGATTGCACAGGTCTAAAGGACAATTCGGCATTTGTGGAGAACACGAGGTGTGCGAGCAGACTGGGCGGAGCGTCACCGGGGACCTGGTTCTGACAAAAAACACCAGTGTATCCAACACAGAATGCCGGGAAAAGCAGCGGCCTGACACAACCTGGCTCAAAGGCACGCTAACTGATGGCGATAAAAAAAAGTTTATTTTCAATAAAGTGAAAAAAACAAGATAATGCATGGAGTGTGCTTTTGCTGGGAGGTGCAGCCAACAGCAAAGTGTGATTTATCATGGAGAACAGTTGAGCTCTGCGCTTCAAAAGATCAGCTGATTGGATCCATCTCAGATCAGCTGATTGGATCCATCTCACAGTTTGCTTTTATCCAAAATGGTATCTTTTAACTTCTCCCCAGATACATTAGAATGGTTTGCATCTTATCTCCAGAATAGAGAACAGTGTGTAAAAGTTCACCAGGATAAATCCTCATTTTTAAACAACCGCATGGGTATCCCACAAGGGTCCATTCTTGGTCCTTTACTTTTCAGCATTTTTATTAATGACTTGCCGTTACACTGCTCAGCTGCAACATGCCAACTTTATGCGGATGATGCAGTTATTTACACAGCTGCCAAGACTCCAGCACAGGCTGCAGATGTACTGTCTACAAGTATGGTTGATGTCCAAGAGTGGCTCCTCAAGAACCATCTATTGCTGAACCTTCAGAAAACGTAACCTGCAACGTTTTAAAGTTAATATACATGATCATGACATCAGTTTAGCTACAGAATTCAAATACCTTGGCATTGTACTAGATCCTCAACTCAAATTTAATCTTCATATAAAGAAAATTTCAAAAACAGTAAAAAAAAAATCTGAACTGCTTTAAATTAATTAGATATTACATACCTTACGAAGCAGCTGTACTGTATATGCATTCTATGGTTTTTTCTCATATATCATACTGTTTGACAGTCTGGGCTCAAGCAGCCCCTTCCACAATAAGACATATAGGTTCATTATATAATCAAACCCTAAAAATCTTGGACAAAAAGCCCATTAGGTGGTATCACTGTAATGTTTTAAAAAAATACAACCTATTGAGTTTTGAGAGCTTCATTGACCTCTGTTTTCTGAAATTAACGTTCAAATGTTTCCATAAATCAGCACCCGAGCCACTTGCTGGTTTCGTCCAAAGACAGGACAGCAGCAGAGCCACCAGGAGTTCTGTTAACAATAACTGTAAAATATTCTGCCGCAGAACCACATTTGGACAAACAGCTTTCTCTTTAAAGGGCAGTCACATCTGGAACACAATGCCAAATGTAATTAAAATAATAACGGACTTTAAAACATTCACTAAAAAGGTTAAAAACTGGCTGAAAAATAAACAAGAATGTACTCATGTATGAATTAATTGTCTGCAAAGTGAGAGTGAATGAAGGGAAGGAATAAATGTGTTTGTTTATAGTGAGTGACAAAGGAAGGGAGGCCTGAAATAGGCAAATGTGAGTCAGGTTGTTATATTTGTGTATTTATAATATTTATAATTGTGTATTTATAATCTTTTTGCATTGATGTATGTGGTTATTGTGTTTTGTTTTTTTTTCTTTACTTGATTCTCTTTTCTAAAGCCCATCCAGGGACAAGAGTTGCAAATTAGCTAATAGCTATACACTCTATGTGCAACACATCAGATTGACTGTCTTTGATTAATTGTGTATGTTTATTGCACTGTCCCTGTCAAATAAACTAATCTATCTATCTCTTCTGGTGTTCTGACATTTTGGCATATCTATAAGAATAACACTGGACAGCTGATGGTACAGACTGCAGTCAAATGTAAAAAAAAATATTTGGGGAGGACTAAACAGGGATTTGGATCTTTATCCTGTAGCTTGAAAGTGCTCAGACACATTCCTAACAGGTCCCGTTATACGAACAAGTACATGTGTTTAGCTCTCTGTGTGTGTATGCACTGCAGGCAGCAGCTGAGCAGAGCTCTGTACGGGTTTTTCCTGTGAACCAACCCTGCAAATACGCCATTATAGGGCAGCTCCAAGTTAGCAACCCATTCAGTAAGTTACACATAGGTTCAAAGAGCATTACTCATATGTTAGAAATAATTTTTGGGTATGCTAGACATTAATCTCAACGTATTTCAACTTTTGAGTAACTACTGTGTGTGTATGCACTACAGGCAGCAGCTGAGCAGAGCTCTGTACGGGTTTTTCTGTGAACCAACGCTGCATATATGCCGTTATAGGGTAGCTCTGAGTTAGAAACCTGTTCAGTAAGTTACACATAGGTTCAAAGAGTGTTACTCGTATGTTAGAAGTAATTTTTGGGTACGCTAGACATTAATCTCGATGTATTTCGACTTTTGAGTAACTATGAGTCGCTGACAAGTAACGTGTGTAAACGAATGCATAACTTCCCTACTTTACTCTGCAAATGCAGGGCATATTAACCATATGCTGGAGGAGCTCAGTGAACTACGCCGTATACCAATGTGCTTCAGGGTGCTTCAGCATTCTTCAGCGTGGTCTTAACTTGGACAAAACTTAGCCATAATTGATTTGACATACATACGCCAGCATAGTCTCCAAGTTTTTCATATGTTTTGCAAACGTTGCCTAAATCAACTACTGTGATGGGGCCTAAATGCAGGACGCAAAAATGCCCAAATAATAAAATAAATCATTTTTTGTTGAATATTTACTGACAAATGGGTAACACTGATGCAGCGGTTGCGGTCAAATGCCCCTTTTCCACTAATACCTGTTTGGCCGTACTCACTTCGACTTGGCACGCTTTGTAGGCTTTTCCATTAGGAACCGATACGATTTTCATCCCAAAATTTAGTGCCCGCTCCAGGGTGGTTCGAAGCGTACCGTGTCGAGCTGAAAATGTGACATCAAAAGACTGCAGGCCACTGATTGGTCCGGGCGTAACGTCATGAGAGCATCGTCTTCTGCAGAATCTACAACCGCCATTTGCAAAAATTCTTCAGCTAGTAAACACTATATACGGTAGAGATGGCTTTGGAGAATATGGTAGAGATGGCTTTGGCTTCGCAGAAATCTACACTATGGTCCAACGAGGAGGTGCAGATTTTTCTGTGCTTAGTGGCCGACAATAGAGTCAAGAGAGAGTTAGATGGAGTGACCCGCAATGAAAAAATTTACCAGGAGGTCTCCGAACAGATGGCTGCCCACAGATACAACCAGACATTAAAACAATGTAGGAAGAAGCTGAAGAAAATGAAATGCGATTACGGGCCATCAAGGACCACAACAGTTGAAGTGGGGTGAACAGAAAGCAGTGGAAGTGGTTCTACCAAATGGACACAATTTATGGCCATGGACCAGCCAGCAATGGCAGAGAGATAGGAGTCAACCCGGCCATGTTACAAACCGTGGATGGTGAGTGTTTTGTGATATTGTGCATCTTTTCGCTTATTTATCCTATTGGTGGCAAGCTCACTTTTTTGAACAATAACAACGCCATTGTTGCTAGTGCTCGCAAGCTAGCAACAAAGCTAGTAGCTAGCTAGCTAGTAGCCAACTCTGCTGATTCGCACTTGCTTTGTCTGAATTATTCACTTGTGAGAGCAAAACAACGAAATATGCTAATCCTGGTTAAAAAGTTTTGTGTACGTGTTGCACTTTCGTGCTGTGCATTCATGCTGTGCATTAAGTTGTGCGTGTATTTTCTTTCTAGAATCTGTTTCCACATGCCAAGGATCCGCCTCCCTCAGCATGAATCCCCTGGGCTCTCCTGCATCCGTTGCAGCACCAGTATCAGATCCAACACTGGTACCAGCCCCATCAACATTTGGCACGACACGTTCAAGTACTGGTAAGGCACAATAAACAACAGATTAACACCCTGTTTTGTTTATGGATACAAGTCAAGTGGACCCCAGTAACCAAAATCTCAACATATACAAGTGTATTTTCAAACCAGTGATTTATAAAGTGATTCATATAATTTCCTAAAGCCTCATAACAGACCCACATACCTATTCTGTGGATTTTCCAACAACAGTGTTGCCATGCTGTTTCTTTTCCACCATGACTCACTGGCTTCAAAATGTACATGTACAGAGTGGATCCTGGGGTGTTCACTTGTCAGCAGTCCATGACCTGGTCCCATTTTTAGCTGTAGTGGAGGAAGTAGTGATAAACTTCTTGTTTTTGAAAAACTGATGTAGCACAAGAACTCACTTTCGAATGTGCTTGCAGTCAACGTACTTCATTCAAATGATTCAAGTCAACTGACTGTATTAGCTCATTCAGATTTCTGAGGCCACAATAAAAACAAATTATTTTAAACATAACCTGGTGCCTCCAAAATCTGCTCTACTGAGGCGCAGCAACATGAAAATTGTGCTCATATACAACAATGAAGCATTTTTGTCACATCCCACCACTTGGCTTTCACAAGTGTATTTCCCGTACATATTTTTGAACTTGCTTTAACTAACCACCACCCATTTTTGTCTTTCATGTAGGCAAGACGAAAAGGAGCTACCCCACAACGGACCTTGCCACTGTGTTTACCCAGATGAATGGTGACGAGGTGTGGCTCCAAGAACAGCAGCTTGAACAGCAGTGTGAACAGCGTGAACAGCTTGAACAGTGGCGTGAACAGCACCGTGAATCACATGCCCTGAGCCATAAATCACTTGCCCAGCACATGCAGACTGTCAACTGGCTTTCCGATAAGGCATGTGAAGCAAGGGAGCTTCACAGACATGCAGGCTGAAGATCTGCTGAACTGGGACCAGCGTGAGCGGCACATCCAGTTGCTTCTCAGTGAGGCAGCGTGGCCGGCGTGTGTGACCCATTCTGTTTTTCTTTTTACAGTTTGAATTTTGCACATTCTAAATAATCTGGAATTTGCTGCTGATTGTAATAAACAATTTAGTGACTTATGTGTTTGCATCATGATTTTCTATTTTGTCTGTTAAGACACTGGTGGGAAAAGAGTAAACAGTACAAACCACGTTACGTGATGTTGAAAATAATTGCTCATTTTTAAGAAAAAGTAACCAAAAACAATTATTTTATTTACTGAAGACTGTATTGTTGGATGTGCCAGCGCAGAAGACACTGCGCACTTTAGTGATAGTACCAGTATATGGAGGAATTCTGGGCCATATTAGCATCTGTATTTTCTAATAATTGGTTGTGCCATGGAGGGCCAAGACCCTGCAGGCTTTACCTCCAACCAGTGTCTTCAACAGTAGATTCCACTGAATTTCTTCCACTGACTGCTGATCAGTGAAAACACCTGCTGAAGATACTGGGTAGAAGAGAAAACCTGCAGGGTCTTGGCCCTCCATGGCACATGATTGAACACCCCCGGGATTTAACATTTTAACACAAACTGCTTTATGGTTCATAATTCTGCTGACAGACTTACACCAAATCAAAAGTGATTTCTCAAATTGCTGGATTGTTCTTAGACAGCTTTTCCGATCTTTTAGTATTTAATTTATGTCAGTTGGTGCTAATCTTCACACATATAACAAAAGTGGAGACACATCTGCAAAAAGTACAAAGGTTTATTGTCAAAATTCCTAGTGCCATACTAAATGAATACATGTATACATTGTTCGATGCAGAGAATATATATTTATACAGTATCTACATGTGTATTTCCAGTAAATCCATGTATTTTCCATGTAACCTTGTGATTGCATTATTTTAATTGCTTTTAATCCTAGATCAAGTTTGTTTTGGCTTAAAATGCATCATACTTGTTAAATATATCTTATTATATCGAACTCATTACTGTTTACCTGTTGAAATGTATATTTTACGGCTAATATAACCCCATAACTACAATATGGCACCTGGCGATCAAGTTTTGGCAGCTGATCACTTTTTGCCACAACACCACTAGCTGGAGCAGGTACATCCCATGATGTCTCAACAGTCTCTCTGTGATTTTCACACAGATCAGAGCAATTTGTAGCACAGGAAGCTAAATGTTTCTGCAGACATTCTGAAGTTCTGTAACCACTGCGCGTTTGTGAAGCTGGGGTGACATCTCATCACTGGGAGCCTGTGTTGAAAACCCAGACCCACGGTTTGAAGCGATAATTTTGCCACAAGAGAGCCTTCTGAAACACACACACACAGAGAATACATATTTTAGTATCTAATAGCGATAACTTGCCGACATTACAATGTAGTACAGTGGACTTAAAGCAAAGTAGCATTTGCAATCATTAGCTTACCTTCATGTGTGATCTAGTTTGTATCCTCATGTCTTCTGCTTTACACTGCTCTATGGCTTCCTAAACTCTCCAGTACTTTTCCAGAGTGTTTCGTCTCGCTGCCTGTAGCCTTCTCTGGCTCTTCTTTTTTGCCTTTACTCTGACAAAAAGCCAGAGACCGAGTAATCGCCTTGTAATCCGCCATCTTGTGTTTTGCTTGTGTCGGTTGTTTTACGTCATGGGAGTGTTGTGCCGCCCTGCTGTAAAAAAATCCCACCCACCTCAAGCGGTCCTCTGGTGTAATGGAAACAAAAGTGAACTGAGTTGTGTAAAGCCGTGTAGAGGTGAGTTGGGCAATATAGGTATTAGTGGAAGAGGGGCTAAACAGGTCCTTCTGCTGTATATAATAATGTTGGGTGTTTTGTAGTTAATTCGGTTGATTACAGTTTAAAAAAAAACTTTTAATAAAGTATTGCTAAAATATGAAATGATGTACTACAATGGGTCTCAAATATTTGTAAATGTGTCCTGTTATAGTACTGGATGAGTTTATTGACAATACACAGAAGAAGTTCAATATTACACCGAACTCGATCACTGAACAGTGATATAAACTAAAATAATTATAATGGTGACTGAACAACTCCCATTCCCCAAAGTGCAAGATACACTATTATGAATATAAGTGATAAAAGATCAGACAAAAAAGTGATCTGACAAACAAATAAACAAGCGATCTGAAACAGTCATTAATATTGGATGCCCCATTCATTTTCAATATTCAGGTATTCTGTAATTAATATTCACACAATCAAATAAATCTTAGTGCCATTTACTCCCTTTTATATTTGTTAAAGTCTGACATGTGATTACCTACATATAGGCTACACCTCTTTGTATCCCACTTTCAAACACAGCCTACATTTGGGCCTGTAAAGCCTAATTGGGATATCTGTTTCAGACAAGAATACTTGCTTTCTACGCGCAGTGCACTAGTTAAAAATAAAAGATTATTCTCAAGTCCAAGCTAAATCCCCTTGTAACCACGACTTAAAGCGTGACTCGAGTCCAAGTTTCAGACTCAAGTTTCCATCCCATCCCTCCTCCATCGGGTGTGTCTGCTGGTTGGGTGGTGCTGGATTGAGGGGGTAGTGCCTCTCAGCTACATGGGCTCCCCTGTACGGGGAGAGGCTTCTTTGGGCGTGGGGGCCCCCGGGGTGTGTGGCAGTGGCGCTGGGGGAGCGGGCCCGCTTTGGGGGTGCCTGGGGGGGCTTGTGCCAGTGATGCGGGCTGGTCTCTGGCCCGGGTTGTGAGGGTGCTGGCCTCCCGGTGCATGCCTGTGGCCTGGTGTTGGCACTGCTGGGGTGGTGGTGGGTTGGTGGGCTTGGGGGCATGGGCCCACTGCGCTGGCGGCCTGGCCTCCCACGGCTGTCCCTCCTGGGGCGGATGCCTGGCTTTGTTGACCTCGGGCATTTGTACCCTGTGGGGGTTGGTGATGCTGCTTTGCCTGCTCTGGGTTTCTGCGGGGGTGGGGGGGGGTGTTGTGACCGGCTGCCCTCTTCGTATGTTGCGTGACAAACCACTCACATGCACACACTTACTTTGCACCTGCTCTCATATACAAGCACATGGGCGCACGCGCACAAATGTCTCCCCTTTAACAGGTGTGGATACCAGACTCGTGTTGAGACCTCTTTGGTGGAAGAAGTAGTCTGTCTTCTGTTTCTGTTAGGTTTTTTTTGGACTTATTTTGTACCCGTAGGTAGATTTGTTCTGCAGTCTGGTGACAAGCCACCAGCTGCCGGTCGCTGCATGCGCAAGCGCCCCTTAACTCCCTAACCTGCATGTTTTTAGCATGTGGGAGGAAACCAGAGAAATCCCGGAGTAAACCCACGCAAACACGGGGAGAACATGCAAACTCCACACAGGTCACTGTTGGCCAGGGGCAGGGATCGAACCCACGATCCCCGCGATCCCCCGGCCGAGGGTAAACTGTGCTGCCGCGGTGCTAACCACTGCGCCACCGTGCAGCCCAAGTTGTTGGTTTGTTTGTGTTTTTTGTCTGTTCCTCTCCCTTTTCTTTCCCCCTCCCCACACCTCCTTTCCCCATTCCCCATCCTGTTGGGCCCTCCATGGGTAAAATAATTTAAATAAAGTATTAAAGGTGTTTTGGTGTACAAAGGGCACTGCTGAAGACATTCTATGACACGGTGGTGGCATCAGCCATCACTTTTGGAGTGGTCTGCTGGGGCAGTGGCATTACAGCAGCCATTAGGAAGAGACTGAACAAACTAATCAAGAAAGCTAGCTCTGTCCTGGGGAAACGCCTTGACCCAGTGGAGGAGATAGGAGAGAGAAGGATGGTGGCTAAACTGTCATCTCTGCTGGAGTCCGAGTCCCACTATGCAAGACATACTGAACACACTGAGGAGCTCATTCAGCAGTAGACTACATCATCCTAGGTGCACAACCGAGAGGTTTCGCAGGTCCTTCCTACCTACCGCTGTCAGACTGTATAACCTAAGCAGGGCTGCAGAGATAGCAAAAAAACGTGACGACCTAATAGTATTGAATGCAAAAGATGCAATAGACTTACACAAATGGCCCCCTCCAGTATACAATTAGGACAATATCAGTCGCTATGGAGGGTGACAATATGTATGGGTGCATATTCACACCATATAGGGTAACTAAATAGACGGTTATGCTGTTTATTCCATCTAGCTACAATGCTCTGCACTGTGTATATATATTTATATATTTATGTGTACATATGTATATTCACTGCTCTTATTTTTCTTATCTTCTTAATTATTGCTCTGAGTGTTGCTATCCCTGTGCTGTTGCAATCCTGGAATTTCCCCATTGTGGGACAAATAAAGGCTTATCTTATCTTATCTTAAAAGTTATTACAGGAGGAGTTTACAACAATATACAGTACATATAAATAGGTACTGTATAAAGCGCCTTTTGGCAAAGTAAATCTGTTTTGGCACAATAAGGGCAGCAGATTTCTGTTCTGCTCACCTAGCTGCATGACAGGACAAGGGAAAAAAGGTTTCCATCCCTGTTTTTCGGGAAATTAACTGGATTGCTAAGGGGGCAATGAGTTCACTGTTTGCTTTTATTTTCATTAGATTTTCTGACATAAAGTCGAAAAGCAGAAAACTACTTTTTACACAAAGTCAACATTAAGACTTTAACATTTGGTGTGTATTAATTTTAGTTGAGCTAATTGACAATTAGATGACACCAACAGTCTCAGTCCTGTCAGTTTCGATGGTCTGAGATATGGAGTCAATCTACAGTAAAACACTTCAGGCCCTTTAGAAACCACTTCCTCCACTGGTATGCAACACAAACACATTATTTTCAGCTGCTTGAACAAAAGACAAATTGAGACTTCTTTCTCCAGAGGACAGTCTCATACAGGAGGTGAGAGAGGGACCGGGATGCAGATGATCGGGTGCTGGGTAATTTATGCCAACATCAAATCCTCGTTATACTGGAAATCTGTGCAAGAGACACATTAGATGTGTGTGTTTGTGTGCGACTGTGCCTGATAGATGGCCTCTCCAGCTCTGACAGATGCTGTAGAATCACTCAGCCACGCCGGGCCGGCTGGTTACCGGGGGCAACCCTGTAAATCTGACGTTATGGGCTGCTGACAGGAAAAACGGTTGTTATCATAACCCACGGTGAGTCACAGGAAACGCACAGATCCTTTAAGTTTTCAGCGCAGCTGGGATCTTGAGAGCACGAATGAGGTATCCGTCGAAAATTTGAATTTACAGCTTAGCAGTGAATGGACGTATGGGTGGGGTGATGTGTGTTTGGAGTCGGAAGGAACAGTGTTTGGTGATATCAACATGAGGGTTGAGAAAGACTGAGGTGATGAGTGTGGGAAACCCTGAGATGAGCAGGTCACAGGAAACAAGATATCATACCTGGACCTCGCTAATCCGCACCATGAAATTATCTCTGAACACACTCACACACACACACATATGCGCACACACATCCATGCACCTAACTCACTTTCTTCGATTCTTCTATTATTTTTTTTTTCTTACATAGTCTTTTAAAATAAAAATAGTCCGTCTTTGTGCCTGTGTTCTCTGCGTCCTGCCTCCTTTTCCTCTTCGGTCTGGGTGTTCCAGCAGTAATGGACTGTGCTGTGGGAGCAGCAGGAATGGCCATTACCATCCAAGGATCACTGGCAGAGGCCGGCACACAGTGGACTAGAGATGAGACGAGGGAGAGAGAAGGAGCTGGGGGGGTGTCAAAAAGGTACCAGAGAAATGGGGGTCAGAGAAAAAAGAAGCCAGGAGTGGGGAACGGGGAAGGAGGATGGCAGCAGGATATAATTTCATGCAGTTATTATAATGAAGTCATTCCACGGCATTTGTGGTGATGGAGGATTTCTAAGTAGTAGGTGCGTTAAACCGCTCGATGGAGTCAATGCAAATGTAATCACGGGTGCACGGGTGCACACTTTCTGAATCTTCCTTCTGACAGAACTTGGATGGAAACACAGCCACACATGCCTGAGACCCACAGAATTATGGGTACTAAAAAATGGAGGCATTCATGGATTTGGCTTTAATTCATTCTAGAATTCTGCATGATGGAAGTTGCCATGTTTTATGGTTTTGATGTTGAGTTTATGATTTGTTAAAAGAAATGTTAGTGAATGATTCATGAAATACTCCATAGAGTATACACATCTTTTTTCCTCAGTTTTTCTACCAACATGGACACATTCATACTAAATGTCCAATATTATTTTCTATTATATGCACACACTTTGTAAAAGTTTTTAGATATTTCTTTTGACATTTAAGTATTGTTGATTAACAGTATTTCTTCAGCAGATTCTTTCATTTGACATTGAAAACTCAGTTTATTTTTTGCTTGTATTCAGGGCACTGTTTACCAGTTACACAGGATTTGTTGCTTTTATTTCAATAGTTCTGTAGTATAATATTCACTCCCAGTCATCTCCACATCCACAGACCCAGAGAGGTCAGTACACTTTAATTTCAACAACAAAAATTGTATGAAACAAAAACAAATTAAGAAAGCATCATCAAAATGGCAGCATACACTTTTGGCAAAAAAGTTATGCTAAATCCAAAAACACAACATAATGGAAATGACTCTGGTGACACAAAGTAACTGAGCACAAAGGTCCTTCACTTCTGGAGACCTTTTTTTTCCTTCAAAGAATTTAAATGTATACATAATGCACATGTAACATATAATTACCTATACAAGTAGCTAATATAAATAATAAAAATGACAGAAGGAAAAATATGCAGAAATGTGTATACTGAATTAAAGAGGAATAGTTCAGGAATTATGAATAGTCCCATAGGTGACCAAAGAAAGAAGGCATTCAGTGTTCTCCCCCACTGTCAACTAGTCATATCTCACGCTCCACAGTCCTCATTAGTATAGTGTTTGTATACATGTGATATATTTAGGAGACTGAAAGGTTTATTCCCTGGTCTCTGGTGTGATATAAGAATACACTGTGATTTGATTTAGACCACAATTGCTGGGCTAACATAGAAATAAATTCCATCTTGAATAATTATCTGTGTCATATAACTCTGATCCAGTAATTTTTATCTTATGCGTTAACAATCTCAAGTAAGCAGTCAAACTACTAAAGATTAACTAGTCCAGTTTTTCAATGTTATGTTTGAAACTGTCAAGCAGGCAGAAGAGACGGACCCAAACACAGGTAATATGCAGTTCTCAGCAACAGCTAGCAATTGACAATAAATGTACAGCACAGGGGCTGAAAACAAACCTATGAGGGAAGGCTGAAAGATTCATAGGCTGAAAAGATCATAGTGGTCCAATTTGACCAAATGTGGTTTATTTTTCAACCACAGGGATCCAAGCTCTGCAACACCGATGGGAGAAGTGTGTGGACCGAAGGGGAGACTACGTTGAAAATTAAACCACATTTGGTCAAATTTGACCATTATGGACTTTTCAGACCCCCATTTCCTAAACTAAACTTAAATTAAGAAATAGGACAAACTGGATGACAGCAGGGAATAATCCAAACATGAGTAAATTAAAATCCATACCTGGGATTCACAACAGGAGTCAATGTCACGCGAGGAGCAGCAAGGCCAAACTAGCTAAAATAACAAATGATCATTACCAAGTGAGAACAGAAAGGGACACAGGTGTGGGGAATGAAACAAATTAGACGTTTTTTTTTGTTTTTTTTTGTTACTTATTTGTACCCGTAGGTAGACTTGGTTTGCAGTCTGGTGACAAGCCACCGGCTGCTGGTCGCTGCGTGCGCGAGCGCCCTAAACCTACATGTTTTTTTTTTTTTTTTGGTGTGCGGGAGGAAACCGGAGAAATCCCGGAGTAAACCCGCGCAACACGGGGAGAACATGCAAACTCCACACAGCTCACTGTTGGTCGGGGGCTGGGATTGAACCCACGATCTCATGATCCCCGCGATCCCCCGGCCGAGGGTAAAACTGTGCTGCCACAGTGCTAAACCACTGCGCCACCGTGCACCGTGCAGCAGTTTTATATTAACAAAACATAAAGCAGAGAACCAAATACAGGATAAACAGGAAATAACCACTCAAAATAAAGAGGAAGTAAAGATACCTAAGATTAAGGCAAGAAATAAATTGAGAATAATTGGGAAACATGAACTAAGAACACCAAGGCCAAAACTATTCAAGAATAAGAACAAGAATACCTAAACAAAACCCCGACCAGAATGATTACATGAAAGGAAATCCCCAAATAATACAAGCAATCTGAGGAGTGTGCATGGTTATAGACCATACCCAAAACCTACATTCAGCTATATGCAGCTGAATGGCTGACTGAGAAGAAAGAGAGAACAAAATATATTCAAACCAAAACTAATAAGATAAGATAAGATAAGATAAGCCTTTATTAGTCCCACAACGGGGAAATTCCAGGATTGCAACAGCACAGGGATAGCAACACTCAGAGCAACAATCAGAAGGCAAGAAAAAAAAACAAGCAAGCAAGAGCAGCTAATAAACATATGTACGTATTACTATAAAATATATATATATATACACACACACACAGACACACAGTGCAGAGCATTGTAGCTGGATGGAATAAATATATGAATATATGAACACACAGTGCAGAGCATTGTAGCTAGATGGAATAAATATGTAAATATATAAACACCCACAGTACGGAGCATTGCAGCTAGGTGGAATAAATATGCAAGTATATAAACACACACAGTGCGGAGCAATGTAGCTAGATGGAATAACATGTAGATATATAAATATATAAACACCCACAGTACGGAGCATTGCAGCTAGACGGAACAAATATGCAAATATATAAACACACACAGTGCAGAGCATTGCCGCTAGATGGAATGAAACAGCATAACCGTCTACCCAGCTATCCTGCATGGTATGATTATGTGCCCATACACACTCTCACCCTCCATAGCGACCGGCATGCTCCTAGTTGTATGCCGGAGAGGACCACTGTGTAAGTCTATTGCATCTTCTGCATTCAAAAAACTATTAGTTTGTTACGTCTTTTTTGCTATCTCTGCGATCAATCTTTGACAGATTTTAACACAAAGATCCAGCAGGTAGACATTGTAGGTTGATCTCTTTCAAATGCAAATAGTATTTTTCCCTATTTATATTGAAAGGGTAGGATTAGTTCATCTTTCTAGACTTTCCAGAGTTTATAATTTTATTATAATGTATATTAATGAATACCTCTACCAATAAAACCCTGGACTCTTTTTCACAAGTAATGCAGTTGCTGACTAAAGCAGTGTAACTCTTCATTTTTTCGAATACTTCATTTGTGAAATGAAAAGAGAGCAACCAGAAATAGCCGTTATTTGGTTTTGGCCTTGTCAAAATAAAATCGGAATTGTACCAAAACAGGATGATGGATCTGATTTTGTTAGTTGGGTTTTTTCGTTTTATTGTTTTGATCACAGCGAGAGGAAGTTACGCAAAAACATGTGCCTCTACAATTTGCATTGTGTTAATTTATTAAAAAGTCAATGTGGTAATTTTTATAAAGCAAGCATGACTAGCAAAAGCAACAGCTAAATCTGATACTTTACAAAAAAAAAAAAAAAGGATGAGTAGGTTACAATACGAAAAAAAGTTAAATGCAGTTCCAGCGCTGATCAGAACAATAGTAGTAATAATAATAATGATAATAAAGCTATCAAAATCAGATCTATTATCACATTTTGGCACAATTCTGACTGTATTTTGACATGGCCAAAAACCATATAACGGCTATTTCTGGTTCTGTTTTCATTTCAGAAATGAAATATTGAGAGAAGATGAGTAAATGGATTAAGCGACCATGGAGTGCAAACATCCACAGAGTCATCAGAGCTGATCTCTGTTATGATGCCCTCTGTCAGCGACCATCACAGCATACAGCAAGACAGCACCTTTTGGAATTGTTTAAAATATTCCGAAGCCAGGACATGACCCAGATCGCGACCGTGGTCACATGGACTGTCCCTTGAGTCGAGGACAGATCATTATTCTGAAGGTCCTTTGGGCTGAAAATTAGGCCTAAGTTAATAGACTATTTTTCTTTGAAAACTAAGGTTGCATTTATGTCCCAACAATCCTGGGGATACATTAGTTCATTAAACATGCTATTTATGGCAGACATAACAAGAAAAGACTCCAATTTCATTTTTATTGACCACATTATTAAGTATATACACATGAATGCAGTAAATGCAGAGTGTGCACATATGCGGTGTGGTGGATGGGAAGGGAGGATGTCATGTAGGATGGTTGGGTGGTAGCAAACTTGCTTATTTGAGGGGTGGTTTGAACTGCATAACCACTTTCAACAATTGGCCCTTTGGACCAATGGGCCTTTGGAATACTGACCCCTTGAGTCAAGCCACCAAAAATAATCAAAATCTATTCATTGACTTTTGAGTTTGTATCCTTTTTTCAAAGAGACAAACGCTGGTGAAGATGTAACCTCCTTGGGGGAAGGCAGTATCACCAGGTTGTCAGTAGTCTCAAAAAATACGTTTTTCAAATGACAGAAGAATTGCGTTTTTCAGAAAGAACAATCACTTTAACTTGAACTAGCATTTAGCTGCATAACCACTATTTTTAAACCTCTGAAATCTGCATCTATAGTATTGAGAGCATTGAGATGTCTGAGTATCAGAACACTCCTTCCAAAACCCACACCTCCCCCCCTTTTTTTTAATGACAGGACAATGCAGTCGTTGGTATTCTGGGTCTTGTGGCAGGTTGTACCGACGCTGACCTTTCTGTTGTAACACCCCCAGCATAAAGGGAAGTGCCACACAAAGAGTTCTATTAACAGAGAAACCAGATATAATGGGGAAACAAGATGGGCCTTTAATGGGGACAGGCAGGGCTGTCAGCATGCATAATGTAGCAGTCGTGTTAAAACAACACTGAGCTCCGCGTGCGCTCCCTTCAAATACACGCACACACACACACACACACACACACACACACCTGCGCACGCGCACACACACGCACACACAAAGGCATAGTAGCAGCCATATATGAGAAACCCAAGTTATTAATTCGCACACTGGTCTTCATCTATAAAATATTCTCCATGCGCGGCGCACAGTTCTCTTGCAAGGATGGGAATCATTGTTGTGTGTAATTATGAAGACAATGTTCGGAGGGATTATCAAAGAAGTAAGGAGGGAGATAAGAAAGCGGCAGATGAAGAGGGTGCGGGGACGAGAAGAAAGGGAAGTTGAGGCGGATAGAGGGAACGGAGGAGGCGGTGGGAACGACGGCGAGAGGAGGGGAAAAGATTACCCCTTCTGTCTCTGTTTGTCGTTCCCTCTCCGTCCTCCCTTGTTCCTTCGTTCTCTGTATTAGCATGATAAAGACATGGTGAAATAGGGCAGCCGGCAGGTCTTTGGACATGGAGACAATGCTATCGCCAGAACAGGCGTCTGTACGGCAGGGGAACAGCCACCAAGGGACTACACAGCAACACGCGCACAGCTAACACACGCATGTAGCCACTGATACAGGCAAACATGTAAACACACGCAGAACTTTGGATTATAGCACCCGGGAGGATTTAAACAAAAAAGGTAAGATACGACCAAAGGGTGCCATATAAATATTGGAAACATGCAGCAGGACGGCCCTTTTTAATGTTTTTTTTTTTTCCCATTAGTTTGGGTGACTGGATGTTAAAATAATGTCAGTGCTTTGATGGAGATAGCTCAAGCACTCCATAGTATTCCAATACTGCATTTATAGGCCCAAATTCTCTAAACTAAAACCCTTTTTTAAAGTAAGTCCTTTGAAAACTGCTTCAGTGTAAATTAATAATTAAAAAACTCTCTGTATTGCATAATCTGAGTGAGATATTTGTTAATATTTTACAGCCTAAACAAAGGATGGTCAGACTGTTACAACTGAATACAATTTTACCTATGTAAAATTGGGAATGAATAATGGGGGAAAATGCAATAAAATTTACATGTTAGGAGGCTGGGTGGATAGCAATAACCTAAGGTGAGCTAGCTATTTGGACCGAGATTTACTTTGCTTTTTTTAATTCAATGTTTATTTAACTTTCAGTCATAGTCATTTTTTTGTTATTCATTTTATCTGTCTTTATTTATTTCTGATAACAACTCCTGCATCATAAGGTGTGATATTCCGTTAAACTCCAAAATTAGCATTTTTTAATTCTGGTACAACAAACATGGCGGTTGTTGGCTTGATCCTGTCATGGCGCACAACTCTTCATTGGCAGCTCTGGATAACAGGTATTATTCCATTATTATAATGATACAGAATCTGATTTATGTTTTCAAGGAAAGAACCTCAGTGAGCAAGCTTATATACCCCAAGGATCTACATATTAGGAGCCCTTAATGAGAACTGTGATCAACATAAAATGGCTGGGGAAAAATAAGTCCCCTCCCCACAAATGGAACACCTCATTTGAGTCAAAGCTTCCACATAAATGTGTGGATAATCCAATCAGAAAAATAGACGCTGTAGTGGCTATAACAGAAAATGTCAAACGAACAGACAGCTGGACAAACGAAGGGACGAATGAGCGGGAGTACAGTAAATGATAAAAATCTGGACTTCACTTTAACACAGTATTCAAGAGACATGACACCCTTTATATGAAAGGACATTTATCAAAAGGATATTTTTCAGCAGGTAGTACATCCTATGTGTAGCTATGTGCTGAAATTAAGCAAGCAATTATTAACATGGGGTAAGGTTACATTTATAATCTGTCATCTAGTCCTTCACCAAACCCTGCACCATTTCCCTAAACTCAGTGGCACTCCTGGCTTGTAAGACACCCTCGGTGGACCTCCTCCTATATATGTGTGTGTGTGCGTGCGCGTGCACACACACACACACACACACACACACACACACACACAGAGTGGTATAAGAAAGTGTTTGCCCCCTTCCTGATTTCCCTCTTTTTTTGTATGTCAGACTAAAATGTTTCAGATCATCAAACAAATTTAAATATTAGACACAAGTAAACATAAAATGCAGCTTTTAAATGGTGTTTATTATTAAGGGTAAAAAAAATCCAAACCTACATGGGCCTGTGTGAAAAAGTGATCCCCCCCCCCCCCCCCACCGTTAAAACATAAAGTAACTGTGGTTTATCACATCTTTGGAAAGCTGAGATCAATTTCTCTAGCCACACCCAGGGCTGATTACTGCCACACCTGTTCTCAATCAAAAAAATCACTGAAATAGGACCTGCCTGACAAAGGGAAATAGACCAAAAGATCCTCAAAAGCGAGAAGTCATGCTGCGATCCAAAGAAATTCAGGAACAAATCAGAAACAAAGTAACTGAGATCTATCACTCTGGAAAAGGTTATAAAGCTATTTCTAAAGCTTTCAGACTCCAGTGAACCATAGTGCCATTATTAGTGGTGAACCTTCCCAGGAGTGGCCGGCCGACCAAAATTACTCCAGGAGTGCAGCAACGACTTATCCAAGCAGCCACAAAAGACCCCACAACAACATCCAAAGAACTGCAGGCCTCACTTGCCTCAGTTAAGGTGAATGTTCATGACTCCATCATAAGAAAGAGACTGGGCAAAAATGGCCTGCATGTCAGAGTTCCAAGACAAAAACCACTGCTGAGCAAAAATAACATAAAGGCTTGTTTCAGTTTTACCAGAAAACATCTTGATGATCCCCAAGACTGTTGGGAGAATACTCTGTGGACTGACGAGACAAAAGTTAAACTTTTTGGAAGGTGTGTGTCCCATGACATCCGACATAAAAGTAACACAGCATTTTAGAAAAGGATCATCATACAACAGTAAAATATGGTGGTGGTAGTGTGATGGTCTGGGACTGTTTTGCTGCTTCAGGACCTGGAAGACGTGCTGTGGTAAATTGAACCATGAATTCTGCAGTCTATTAAAAAATCCTGAAGGAGAATGTCCCGCCATCCGTTTGTAATCTGAAGTTGAAGCACACGGGTTCTGCAGCAGGACAATGATCCAAAACACACAAGCAAGTCTATCTCTGAATGGCTTAAGAAAAACAAAATGAAGACTTTGGAGTGGCCTAGTTAAGGTCCTGACCTGAACCCGATTGAGATGCTGTGGCATGACCTTAAAAAGCGGTTCATGCTCGAAAATCCTCCAATGTGGCTGAATTACAACAATTCTGCAAAGATGAGTGGGCCAAAATTCCTCCACAGCGCTGTAAAAGACTCATTGCCAGTTATTGCAAACGCTTGATTGCAGTTTAATGTTTAATGTTTAACAGTTTATTCACACACACACATCACACATTATCAACAGCATGAATGAATTACAATATGAATTATCAACAGCATAATTAGCAGTATACAATAGGCTTTTTTTTTTACATTGTTTTGGAGTGTGAATGGGTCATCCCAAATAAGCTATTTAAAGTTTTTAGTAGGGAGCCCAATTCTACAATAAAATGATGAAGGTAATCAGTCTGATGTCCTTGTGTGCAAGAACAAACAAACATATGACAGACATATAGCACATAATCCCAGCATTTGTTTACATTGAATTAGTAGGTGAGTTCAAGATACATAGTCAAGTTATTAAATACTACTGGAGTGAATCAACATATAAAACAAAATTACAGTGGAGTAACAACTCATCAGTAAGCAAGTTGTATAACAAATAGCAGATTAATTATATAATGATAGGAGTTGCATTTTTAATTTTTTCTTGAAGATGGAGATGGAAGGTAACATTTTTAGATTCTCATCAAGCTCATTCCAAATCTGCGGTCCTCTGCACACAATACTAAACCTGGTGGATTTTAGTCTTCGTTTTTTCCCAGTAATTTGGTTTTTATTTATTTTTTTATTTATTGGAACAAATATGCGATCAGACTTTTACTCTTTTGACCTGGGATTACCCACCTCTGCATATACTGTACATAAGCCCACCTGCAGATCTGGAAAGTTCTCCAGGTCAGACTTCAGCCACACTCCGATGGAACTGCTGGCCAGCCCTGCAGTGGAGAACCAAACTGGGGCGCAGCTCTCCATTCATCTCACTTCTGTTTCTGTAGAGAGAAGAAAAAAAAAAACACTATGGGACACAGAAAATATACACACTCGTTTAGACAAAAACACACACAGTCACACTCCCGTGCAAAAAAATACTGTATCATGTGTAGACATACTGCACACGCCAGTATGGTTCATAAGCAGCTTGTGAGCATGTGACGATCAATTAACCGTAACACAGACACTCACAACTACACACAGGCCTCACCCACACTGTACTCACAGGGCAAAAAAATAAATCCATGTTATGATTCCAAAGACTCCATTCAGTGAGTGTCACCATGATTGACGTGTCTTCACTGCAAAGACACTGCTTATAAATATATTTAATAGAGATCTTTTGTGACTATGGAAATTGATTCTCTGATCATTTCAGAGGACCAGTCTTAAAATTCGTAGATGTTTAAAATCAGGGTTCAAATGTTTTAAAGTCAGAGTAAGGAGACAGCTATATGATGATCTAGATAAACAAATATGAACACGCTGAATCAGACGCCCGTAGTGTAGAGCTAGTTGTTGACTGGACTGCTGGCAAACACCTCTTCAATATTCATTTTTGGGTGAAACTCTGGCTACACTAATAGTGTGTTCACAACAAACCAAAGAAGATTTTAACTTCACATTGCTGTCTTACTGTATAAACACTGTAGGGATAGTATGGTGAACATTACATATTGCTAATTACTGAAATAAACTTTATACTTGACATAACTACTCTCTACTGAAAGTAATTAGTTGCACTACATTAATGTTGGATTATTCAGTAACATAACCACAACTTAATCACTAATTACAAATAAAAAAATATATATATGATCATTTAATCTGTTTTATGCTCTTTCATTCGACAAAAAGATTCATACACAAATGGGTACATTTCTTTACCGTGCTCACTGTAGCTCACTCACCAGACTGTGACTTTTGTCCATGTCTGTTGTTGCAAATCAAGTCTTGGCTGCTTGGCTGAAGAAAAATATAAGCTGATGATGGAGTAATGAATGAATGAAAAAGGAGAGAATACAATAGCTAGTGATAATAACCGTTAGTGGGTCAGGATATGACTGGGAGGTGTACACATACAGTATTGTGTGCCTTACATGGGTGCACAACATATTCAGCATACCATATGAGTAAAACTGAGGTTAGAGACATGAGTCAATAAAGAAGAGTTACTCTAGCGAATGCTAACCTGCTATTGAGATATAGGAGGTAAGTGTAGTTTGTCCATAAGTGTGTTTATTACCCACACACTCAGGAAGAAAATTACTTGCCTACAGATTTGATTTCTTGCCTGATTTTATTTCAGACTAAAATTATGCCATAAGACTGCACAATATCTACTCACCAGATGGCAGGAGGCTGTAGATCTTGCTCAGATCCTCACAGTTTTACTGAATTAACTCCTGCATGAGTTGTATCTCCATTTCGTTGTTCTTGTAATGTTGTTGTAAGTGAACAAAAATTAGAAAACTAAACTGAGAAATGTTTGAGACAGGTTCAAGACACCTGCAACAA